>RJWM01002205.1:0-134378 GCA_004363535.1 Dasyprocta punctata | reverse complement strand
AACTTGACCTTTTATCCTCTGTATGGTCATTTGTGGTTATGAGGATAAACATGGGGAGTCTTCACCTGGTCATCCAACCCAGCATACACAGGATCTTGGGATTATGCTCTGATCTCCTGGGCTTTAGTTTCCTTATCCATAAAATGATTCTGGTAACAATTCTTACTGTGTGAGGTTATATGAGCATTGCGTAGAAGCGTGCAAAAACATATAAAAATGGTCCTTCTTCTGTTCTAATTTTCTGTTTCCTCTTCTCTCTCCTTTACCTTCCCTCCATTTTTGCCTGCACCTCTCCCTCTCCTTTGTCCTTTATTCACTCCTCCCTTGTTCCATCATCCTCATCCCCCTGTGAAGTCAAATTTCATCATATGTTGTAAGTTCTGTTTTGTCTGTCAGATGTTACAAAAGTTAAAATATTAATGATGCTAGAGGTAGACTTACCCTATGTGAAAGTGTGTGTTTGTGTGTGTGCTCAGCCTTCTGGTTTTGCTCTGTAGAGGAGGATAGTTGTCAGGCAGGTCAGTTGTTGTGTGTCAAGGCATGTGGTGAATGAAATGAGTTTGCCTGTGGTTGGGAGATCCAGCCAGAGGAGTCAGGTGGCCCAGCGGGAGGGGAGCCAAGCAGAACGCCATAATGATGGCTTAAGAAACTTACAAATAAAGCTGAGATTCCTAATATTTAATTTCAAGTGACTGAACATTAACATTTAATTAACTCCTGACTGCTAAACCAATATTAAATCTAGGTAGAGGCTGGTGGCATCTCTTATGTATTAGCAACTGAGAGGCTGCAATCCTATTATAGTGACATTCAGCAAGATGAAGATGCCTGTCATGTGGGGTCCCAGTCCACACACCACCTAGGTGTTCTCTGAGACAGTCACCCATTCTTGCCTCTCTAGTTGCTGGGTTGACCAGCGGAGAGAATCACACATAAGCTAGAAAACCTCAGCTCACATTGCAGCTCTTTCCCTCTCTAGTTGTATGACTTAGGCCAAGCTACTGAAATTATTCGAGTCTTCCTTTTTCATCAGGAGAAAGGGAAAATGCAACAACTCATGTTGTTTCTGTAGATCAATAGCAATGAGTTTGAAATGCCTGGGGAAAGGTTTAACCCATACTTGGGGAGGCATGGTTCTGCATTGGCTCTGTTCCCTCCTCTCTTCTCGCTGAGTCAGGGATGCTGAACTTCTTGGTTCTCATGAAGGACCAAGAGCTGCTCTGCCTCAGGATTTTCAGCCCACTGAATCTTTTTCTCTCCTAGCTCTCTTGCCAATGCTCTTGAAGATCTCAGCTATTAGCATTTCTTGGAGAGTATAGCAAATAGCATTTCTAGGGAGATCGGTTTCCTCTCTACATGTGTTCAGACCTCCCTCATTATGTCCCTTATTAATGCCTGAGAGATGCCAGTTCCCTGCTTTTCCCTGCCTGTGTCCAGTGGAACAGCAGTGGTCTTAACAGCAGTGACCTCCTTTGCCTGCCTTCCAAAGTCCCTGTATCTGCTAATTAGTTAGTTCTCTTGTTTAGTTTGCCAGTGATGGGGCAGGCAGGGCTGACCACAGACATCAGTAATCCTTCTATTCAGAGATGAGAGCACATCTTAGGGCTGAGCCAGGAATTATGGATGGTCCCAGGAGAGGATAACTTGCAGGACATGGGGGAAGGATCCTGTCTCTTTGTGACATACCTGCACACTTGGCTTTTGGTGCACTATCAGGGAGGGTTGTAATCTGCTCAGGACTGGAGTCAGAAAGAATGAATGCTGACATCATGGGGTTCACTTGCATCTTGGCTGGGTTCTAAAATGCTAAGATTTGGATTTGGAGGAATGTGGATGCACCCAAATGGGTGGGATCTGAGGCATGGAAGATGCAAACATCTCAGGAGCAGAGGCGAGTTAAGCCAAGTGAAAGCCAAAAACAAGATTGGGTCAGTCAGTTCAGCCGGGGGACCATGATCAATCCCAGTGGATGAGCACCCATTCCCTTGGAGGTCCTGGGACAGTGGATGGATGTGCAGCTTGATTGGTGGCCTCAGAAGTTGCAGATGGAGTCAGAGACGGTAGGAGAAGGGTAGTGGTGCAGTATATTAGTTTTAGAGATGCACTGAGAAGAGGCTGATTTTAAAAATGAGGCACAAGGGCTGGGGATTTAGCTCAGTGGTGTAAGTGTCTTCCTGGCAGGTACAAGGTTCTGAGTTTGATCCCTGGTACAAAAAACAAAAAACAAAAAACAAAAAACAAAAAACAAAAAAACAACAACGACAAAAAAAAAAAAAAAAAAAAAAAAAAAAAAAAAAAAAAAAAAAAAAAAAAAAAAAAAAAAAAAAAAAAAAAAAAAAAAAAAAAAAAAAAAAAAAAAAAAAAAAGAATGAGGCACAGCTATGTCAGGAATGGTCAAGATTTAAGCTTAGTTCTGGCTCCAGTCCTAGTTTTCCCTACTTCTGCTATTTTCCCACTTGTTTACAGGTTAACTTCCATAAGTCTCTCATATCACCAACTCACCATCATTCATTCATCAACTATGTGCTTATTTTAAAGTATTTATTGAGCGCTTGGATATGCTGAGAACTGGGCAGGTTTCTGCTCTTCTAGCTCTTATTTTCCTGTAGAGGGGAACAAAAGTCACAAAGTCTAATGTGTGCCATGTGAGACTAAGTGGAGTTTTATGATAAGACTGGCTAGTAAGGAGGGTGGTGTCTTCTTTGATCGGAGAGAGACTCCATGGTGTTGAAATTTACACTAAGACCTAAAGACTAAAATGAACCAGGCCTGTGAGAAGCCTAGCCAGGAGCAGTCTTAGGCCAGTTTTTCCAGATCCTTTTGGGGATCTGGGAAGAGAAGTCTCATGTAGCATTTGCATCAGTGGCTGCAGACTTTTGAACATCTTGTAGGTAGGTGGCCTCAGCACCAATGGCTGGCTACACCGTCACCTCACTGAGCACCTGGTGGGTGCTCTTGAGAGGTCCACCCTGCTGCTCTGGCCTTGCTCTTTCTACAACATAGGCTGCCTTTTTACTTTGTCTTGGTCACGTTTGGCTTCCATACACTTTGGGGACCAATTATGTCCAAAACTATCTCCATCCTTTACTCACTGCCCAGCCCAGCCATAAGCTGATGCAGAAAATCCTAAATCCACTTAAGTGTTATTTGCTTGAAATATTTGAAAAGCCAGCTTGGCCCATCTTCAAATATTTTGCTAGCTAATCAAAGCCAGATTGCGGTCAGAGGCCATATCTAAATTTATTAGGAAAATTAATAGACCATTTAGATTTTATTGGAATTAAGCTAAAATACGATAAGCAGTCACACCAGCAGATAGTCATTAATTATTGCACTGACCTGTGTGATGGGCTCATAATGAAATATTGACTTCGAAGTAAGTCATGAGCTTTCACGATCAGAGAGATAGGCTCCAGAAGGAGGTCCTTATCCCATCTCTTTGAGGTTTATTGAATGAGACACAGCAGGAGAGGATTTTGATAAATATATACTGTTTCGTCTTTCAGACAGCACTTACTACTTGCCTACTGTGTGCTAAATCCTGGATATATAGAAAGAGACATCCTGAGTTTGAATGCTGGTTCTAGTACTTAATTGCTGTGGGACAATGGACAGTCACTCAACCTCTCTGAATCTCCTCCATCTCCTCATTGGCAAAATGGGTTAAGTATGACTAGATGAATTGTTGTGAGAAGTCATGGAAATGATGTACATGAAATGATTGGCACATAAATGTTGCTATGCTTATTATTGCTATTAGTAATATAAATAAGACAGATTTTTGCCCTCAACAAATTCAAACAGCATATTATAATACAGCTGCCTCTCCATGCAGAGTTGATTTCTCCCTGCTGTGTTTCCTGTAATCTTAGTTAGGGACAGGAAAGTTTGTTTTACAAAGATGCTAAACCTATGATCTGAAGGATGGAAGTGTCAATTTCCAGGTTAGCCAGGGAGATGAGAGACCCCAACGTAGAAGGCACAGGGTGGACAAAGGCATGGGGACTTGGACAAGCCTGGTGGTCCAGGGTTAGAAGTGACAGAGCAGTGTGAATCCATTAGATGACCCCAGGGCCACAGGAATGGAGCTGGTACTGTGGTCCATTTTACTCAGTCTGCTCCTCTCCACGAAGCCTGTGCTACAATGTGACTTGCCCACGTGACTGTTCTCTTTCCTTTCAAAAGCTTTTCTAAGTGTCTTGCTTTGTTCTCTGGATGCAGAAGGAGTATTTTAATATTACCAGATCAAAAATGACCCCTTAGGGGTCTGAACTGAGGTCCCCCAGGTCCCTGCACTTCTTGACACAACATAAAGTCCCTCAATGTTAGTGCCAAGGTGGCCTGAGGCACAGAACACTGTGAGTGTGATGTGGGTCCAGTCGGAGCAGCTCTCCCCTTTGCTTCCTGTGAGACCCTGGGGTTTCACTCTGAACCTCAGAGTCTTCATCTGCAAAAAGGAGATTTGTTACAAGGACCTGCACTGGACAAAGGCCCAAAAATCAAACAACGGACATACAGCTCATTGTGTAAAGTCGGGTCCCTCTGCCTGGTCAATAAAAATCAGTGACCATATCCAGTGTGGGATGCTTGAATTTTAAAATTAATAGAGTTATAAATGGAAGAGTGTTGCTATATGTAGGCATTGTTTCATGTACTAAATACCTACATTTGTTATCTGAAAGTGAATGTATTTCTCTAGAGTTATTTGTGAATCTTCCATTTCTGCCATTAAGTATATATTTTTTACTACACATATATGTTTATAAGTAGTTGTATATCCTATGTGTTACAGTATATACACATTTGTCTGTTATATATGTGTACATATGTCTATAACATGTTTCATTTCTGCTTTTAAGTATATATGTCCACTCCATATGTAAATATATATGCACAGTTATATAATTTACTTATACATGAAAAGAAGTATATAAATAGAGAGATGTAAACTAGGCATGATGGCATGTGCCTGTAATTCCAGTGCTTTGAGAGGCTTAGGTAGGAAGTCTGTAAGTTTGAGCTCAGCCTGGGCAACGTAGAATCTTTGTGAGACCTTCATTCAAATATTAAAATAAAATAAAAATTTAAAAAGGCGTGGGGATGTAGCTCAGTGAGAAGGCTCTGGATTCAACCCCTAGTACAGGAGAAAGAGAGACAGACAGACAGACAGACAGACAACATGAAATAATGGAATATGCTTAGGATTGGGCAGGTGGCTGATCCCAGGACACCAGGTGGTGACCTGGTATGACGAGTCCAGTTGCGTGTTTCTAACTTTGGATCAGCCCTGAGTGCCGGAGGAGACCTGACTTGGTTGCTTGCTCCTTTCTCTTGTGTCGTGAGTGCATTCTGATGAGATGTTAACCAGGCAAGGAAGGAGAGAGCACACTGGGGGAGGACATCCTGTGACCAGAGCTTGGTGGACATAGGGCAGAGGGAGGGAAGGCTGGCTGCACTGTACCCTCGAGCCCTGGTTGAAGTGCAGGCAGACCTAGGATCTTTTGCCATGCAGCGACAGGGACTCCAGAGGCAGGCACATGTAAGGTGGCCACGATCTTGTGGAATGGGAGCATGTAGTGTGGTGATGTAGACGTGGCCCCCATAATCCAGGGCCTGATGGCAGCCTATGATTTAATTTCAGGGTGACTTTGGAAACAAATTGGAAGAGAGAGAAAAAAAACATCGGTGTCACACTATGATTATTACAGAAAGGACTTTCTGTGCTCAGTTGCTCCTCACATAGCAAATGGGGCCTCTTGGAGGCCTAGGCTGGGACAATGTCCTGGTCCTGTGCGTTTTGCTGCCTGCTGCTGTTTTGAGTCCTCAGCCAGGGCAAAAGTTTTGAGGGGCCTCTCTGTCAAATGGGTGTGAGGGGAGGGGAGATTGATCCCAGGGTTTCTTATTGAAACATTCTGCCACATGAAGACAAAGGAGCCTGGCTTCTTAGATATGGTGCAGACTCACAGGCAGCTCAGGGAAGGCTGATAGGCAGAAAGAGCCAACAGTTCAAGATTCCACACTGGGTACTGTTGAATTCCAGCATTGCCTGCTTTCATGAAGACACAAATGAGTTAAAAATGGGTCCAATTCTCAGTGTGGCCAGAAGCAGACCTCCAGGTTCCTTGGAGTGTGTGGGACAGAAAAGCAATGGAGCATTTTAATTAGATCCCTTTACCAGAACTCCTGACCTTCTGTGTAGCACATTAATGTATTTTACTAATTATAAATGCAATTAAAAAGTACTGAAATAAAATTAGGCTGATCTATCTAATTTACATTAAGCACTTTCAAATTATGTAGATTTTAAAGTCTTTCTCTTTCTCCGTGTCTCTCTCTTTTTTTATTTTTCAATTTGGGTTTCAGGGTAAAATTGTCTGCATTAAAACAGCTGGGAAAAAAACCTTGTAGGAAAACAAATTTCTTTCCTGTGATTATTCTCAGTGTGTGAGTTAATTTTCGAGGCAGTAATATACTTAGCTGGCGCCGGGCAGTGACTCCCAAAACAAGAGACTTATGTATCTCAGAGCAAGCGCAGGAACAGAGTGCATGGCAGGAGGAGTGTGGTTTGGTTACTTTAGGGAATGAGGTTGAAAGGCTAACTAGGCAAAAATACTGATGTGATGGACGCTAAATAGTTATGATTTGCAAATAACAGTGTAATGGAAGATACAATGTGTGGTGGCTAGAGATGAATCATCTGGTGGATTGATCCAGAAACAAGATTTTTTTTTCCCCTTTTTTACCTCTAGGCTGAGAGAGTGATCCTAGTGCCAAAATTATTGCCTAGCATTATTAAAAATAAGATCATTCCACTTTACTGGCTGTGGAAGCTACGTAGGCAAGGCATCTGTATCTCAGACAAGGGAGTGGCGCATACAAGAGATTAGAGCCTGGAGTCTAAGGACTGGCCATGTGTGCTTGCTGGCTGGGCTGGGGAGGGGCTTCAAGCTCAGCCATGCTCTGCTGGAGGCTGTGTTCTCCCGAGGATGAGACCTTGACGGGGCCGCTTTACAGATTAAATCTGATCCACAGGTTCCTTGGAAGCAGAGGTATAATAAGCTCTTCCCCGGAGTTGCCTATAAGCTCCTTAAAATGCTGCCGGTGCAGGTTAGCAACCCTGGCTCTGTGCACTCAATTTTATTTGCAGCCCAAACTTTGCCCTTTAAGCTCCCCATCAAAAGGCAGCCTAAAGTAATTCCCCAAATTGGAACTCTTGAGCTGGAGCAAGAAGAAGGTTTGGAAAGCCCCCCACCTTTAGTGCTAAAGGAGTGTTTCTCTTTGCAGTCAGAAAAGCAGTTGTGCTTCCTGTGATGGAAGTCAGGATGGCCACAGGCTTTCCCATTGTCTTGCTAAAGGCTAATTCATCCATGTGACACTTAGACAAGTTGTATCTGTCAGTGTTCACTAGAGGAACAGATTTAATGTAAGATGTATATATATGTAAGAATATATATATATATGTATATATATATATATATATGTAAGTATGTGTGTGTGTGTGTGTGTGTGTGTATGCTTACAATAGCTACCTGCAGAGTCATGTTTGGAAGACTGAAAAAGGGCCGTATACACACTGGGAAGCCAAAGGATCCACTCAGAATTTGATGACCTGTAGCTCACTGCAGATTCCTGTGTGAATCCAGAGTTTATACTACAAGACTGAAAATAGATGTGCAAAGGTGATGGTGAAGATTGGAGCTCCTCCAAAGAAACAGAAGCAAAGCTTCCTTTTTTCCCTTTTTTATTGCATTCAGTCAGGCTACAAGCCTATTGGTTGGTGCCACCCACCCTCAGTTTGGATCTTCCCTCTTCAGTACATCATTTATCCAAATACATCAACAAGTATGCTAAACCAGTCAGCCAGCCTTCTTAAGTAGACACCATAGTTAACTATAACCCAGGTGTAGGAGGGATACAGAAACTCCTTGTGCTCTGAGAGCCACAGGCTCAGGACCCCTGGGTTGGATAGTGTTTCTCTGTCCTTTTAGCTTCAACCATTTGCCCACACAGGAAATGCCAAGATGGAATTTTTCTTTCTAGGGTTAGCAACCAGATGCTACATCAGAGTTAGGTGCTTGAGATTTCTCTTTTAGGAAGCACCCAACCAGTGGCAGGAAGTGACGTTGACACAGCTAACTTTCCTCTATCCTTCATCTTATCCAAAGTCCAACAAACACCACTGAAAAACTTTACCTCTTTTTTTTTGTCATTCTATAAGGCCATAGTGGCATGAAGCAAGTCCTCATCACTTTTCTGGCCCTTGGCTTAATTCTTCTCAGACAACCTTGTTCCAAAAGATCCTGTGTCCTATCTGATGGCCCACTTTCCATTGACTGTGAGGGAGATTTTGGAAGAGTGGTAGAGAAATGATTTGTGCTTTGGAAACAAAATCTATGGACCTCAACCAGCTTCCCCACTTGCCACATGCGAGGCCATGAGCAAGTTATTTAACTTCACTGAGTATTTGTTTCCTTAAGAAGATTACTCTTTGTATATTTCAGTGAGTTTTAAAATGGAATGATGAACATGAGGCACATATATTGTGCCTGAAATTCATTCTGCTACTTAAATCCTCATTTGTTGAGCTTCCATTTAGTTTTTGATGAGACAGGGATGAATTAGTGAAGTAATAGAATTCTACAGATAGGACATTGAGCATCTACTATATTGGGGACACCAAACCATATTTAGGCACAGAGAGTACATTAATTTGAGTAGGAGCCACCATTTATCTTCCTGTTCCCCTCTGTAGGCTCTTCCCCTCTCTCACAAATACATGGTTCCATTCAAGCCGTGGGACCTCAGAAAGTCTACTGCTTTCTACTCTTGGTCTTCTCCTTATGTCTTGTAAATCCCACCTGTAATGAGTCTTCCATGTCTTTATATAGGCTCCTCTCTCTGTCTGGAAGGGACCTGCATATCTACGTTCATGTCTTTATCTACATGTCAAACTCTGACTCACCCTTCATAATCCAGATCAGAGATTTCCTCTGGGGAGTCCTGTGTTTTCCCTTCAGGCGATCTGCTGCTATGTGCTTCCCCAGGGTCATATTTCCCAAGCCTGTGCTATTTCTCTTGCTAACCTGAGAAATCCTTGAAGTCCAGGGTCAGGATCCAATCCGTCTCAGTACTATTCTTCAGGACCATCATGTCATCTGGACCTGAGTAGTTGTTCAATAAATGCCAGTTGAGTGAAAACATGCCTGGGTAGATGGATAGATGCATGCATGGATGGATGGATAGATGGAAGGATGGATGGGTGGATGAAAGAGAGAAATGCAAACCTTCATACATGAATGAGTAGATGGATGGATGGACAGACAAACAAATGCATCAACATACAATCTTAACTGAATTGTGATAGCGATGGAGTTTTTAATATCTAGAGTCTTTGGATCATGAAATAGCAAAGCAGAGCTCTCTGGTTCACCAGCAGGATTCGAACTTTCATGACAGTTTTGTAGGAAGTTCCTGGGGCTAATTTGTGAGCTAATAAATATGAGGACAAATGAACACATCAGCATGCTGTGGATTCCAGATATGAAGTGCATTCCACCTACGCAGGGGGAGCCCAGCCTCTGGGTTTTGCGTGGCCTTCCCTGCCTTCTCTGCCCTTCCTTCCTCCCTCTCCTCCAGTGCTGAGATAGCCAAATCCTAATTAATTACAGTGGCCTTCTAGCAGACCGGGCCTGGACACCAGGGTGTTCTCAGAAGCTGAGGCCGCAGCTTGCCCTCATGTCCTGCTAAGCTCACCTCCCGGACAAACGTACTGAGCAGGTGTTTTCCCCATATTAATAATCAGAACTGACATGTTCTAAATGAGGGCCGCTTTGTCGCGCAAGCCCGCTCTGATGGATATGTGGGGGCACTGACGGCCCCTGAGAAATGTTTTTGCCGTTACCAGCATTTCTCTGACAGCTTTTTAATAGTCCCACTAAAACTGCAGTATATTGGAAAAATTTGTGGATGAAGGCAAAGGGCTTCTGTGATGTCAAGGCTAAGGGGTGGAAAAATGCAGTGGTGGGAACACCAAGTTTCTCTAGTAATGGCATTCTTAGAAGAAGCTGATCACATTGGGTTGGGGTGAGTCTGGGGGAAGTTCGGTCAATGATCTTTAAAGAACTTGGGATGGGTTACAGACAGAGCTGAGCTATAGTTCCTGTGGACTATGAAGAAAGCATAGTGTTTAGCCTGGAACAGAACTTGGATTAAAATTTTGCATTTGAGAGTCAGATAGATGGATCTGTTAATTTAGCCACTGATTTATTCAATAAACACTTATTTACCTCCTCCTCATACACCGCAAATATGATTAGCTTCTATAGATCTAGAATTCTATTAACTAGTGTATGTATGGCACTGGGCTCCTGTAAATGTGAATTCTGAGTTTCAGTTCCCTCAACTCTAACACGGGACTACTAACACTTCTTCTTTAGGTTTGTATTGGAGAGTTGGAGATCAAAAATATAAGATTCTGTGTGAGTCAGGGTCACTTCCAGGATCAGATGACATGGAGTGATAGAAGAGCTGAGAAAAGTTCAATGAGAGGATTATATATCAAAGGGTCAAGGGAGCCATTAAAGAAGGCACAGCATCATGGAATTGGCAGCAACAGGGCGCTGCCACCACTCCTGAGTTTGAAGAGGACAGGGATTATGAAGATTCTTCTGCTCATCAGAGAGATGATGTAATATGGGTGTTGTGTTAATTACTTTCCTTTCACAGAGACACAATAGCTGACATCCCCAGCATAAAGGAGGCTAGGATTGTTTTGGCTCACAGTTTCAGTCCATGATTGATCAGCTCCAAGGCAGAAATGGCATGGTTGAAGAGAATGGTGAGGAAAACTTTTCAAACCACAGCAGCCACCAAGCAGATAGAGAAGGGAGGAGCCAGAGACAAGAATATGCTTTTCTAGGTTACACCCCCTGTGACCCGTCTCCTCCTAGGGACTCACCTCTTAACAGTGCATTCAGCTCTTGAACTCATCAGGGGATCTGGTACCTCTGTGACATATCAACTTTTTAAAAAAATGAGACTTTTGAGGAAAAATTTATATGTAAATTATAACATATGAATTTATGCAGAGTCAAGTAATAAGTAACCCTTATTGTAGCAGAGAGGCAACCAGAAAAGCACCTTCTATCCCTCTCTCTTCTAGTCTGCTATGGTCCTGATAAAGTCTTCCTTTGATCATATAGTGGTTTGGGGGCTCAGAATGGAAAAGGGGACCAAATGGATCTGGAAGACAGATGGGGAAATATGTGTGGCACAAACTCCAGCAAAGCATCAGGTTCTCAATCAGGAAATGATGGTAATGGTTTTGGGTATAAGGAGATTGCCCCCATAGGGAATAAGAGGCAGCTGGCCTTATCCCATTTGATTTGAGGCCAAGAAGCAGGAAGGTCCCTCGGGTCTTTGCTGACTGACATGAGTTCCCAACTGTCTCTCCCTCTCTCATTTCCTCTCTTTCTTTATCAGTCACCAAGAAAGGTTGTCTCAGCCTGTTTGTGGTGCTATAGCAAATGCCCAAACCAGGTAATTTAGAAAGAACATTTATTCTTGTGGTTCTGGAGACTGAGAAGTCCAAGAGCAGGTGCTGCATTTTGTGTGTGAGGGAGACCTTCTTCCTGTGTCATCACTTGTGGCAAGGCTGGAAAGAAGGCCCATTCCTGTGTCCTCACCTGGTGGAAAACAGGAAGAGCAAAAAGGTCTAGGTTAGTTTCTTGCAGTGCTTTCATAAAATACAAACCTATTAGCCACTTCCCCAAAGAGACTACCTCTAAACATCCCATCCCAACCTAGGACTAACTTTTAGCATGAGCTTTGGACAGTCAGCACTATTCAAACAGCAGAGTGGAACAGGTCACCAGTCTGTTTTGCTTTCCAGGGATTAAAATAGGGCCTGGAGAGTGAAACCAACTATGGAGAGTTCATTAAGAAACTGAGAACTCACCAGGTTGGGTCATGGAGGTTCCAACCAGAAGGCAACTAGGCTGCCTTCCTGGTGAGTGGCGTGTGACCGGCACGGACTCCAGGAAGAGAAAGATATGTGCCTCCCGTACACCTACTGGTGTGCGGGCTAAGAATCAAGGCACCCTCACCACAATCCTATAAGCGACCTGCTGGCTCAGAGGACTGGCTAAGTTGATAGCAACTAAGGTACATAAAGCAACTAAATGCTTGTATTGTTTGGTTGATTTTGCAGACCTCGGGCTGGCAGTCTGAGCATCTCTTGGGAAGATGACAATATGCAATGTAGCAAATATAGGGGACTCCCTTCTGTCTTGTCTTTGAGGCCCAATATTGTTCTCATTGCTTTGCATTATTCTGATTAATTTTTTTGCTTTATTTCATATTCTGTTTTTATTGGTTTTATTCTGTTTTGTTTTTGGTTTGATTTTACTATACCTGATAGAATGGTCAACTATTGCGAAGATAACAAGTATACTATAGTAGCTATTGTTTTCCTAGTATCTTGCTTTTAAGTTATATACCAGTTCTACTGCTTTGTTTTGATTGACTTTGTTCTGTTGTGTTTTGTTGGATTTTACTATCTTTAAAATAAAATTAAAAAAAAAAAAAAAAAAAAACGAGTCTTTGCCAGGGACCATAGGCAGTGAGAGAGAAAGAGTGGAAAGCTGAACAAGTCAGCCCTGGGGTGAGCTTCCCTAACTAGCACAGAAGAAGAGGCTATGGGGTCTCTGACTTGCTCCACCTTCTTGGCCCCTCAGCACCCTATGTCAAGGCTTTCTTACTTCTCAGCCTGTGACACTCCCAAATGTTCCTGCTAAGCCTCTCCTAACCCATTCCCAAGCAGTCAGCTTTTCCCATTGGAGGGGAGGATCTACAGGAAGAGAAGAAACAATGGCCTATTAAAGAAATGTCTTTCCAATGCCTGGGGAAAAGATAATGCTGCCCCCAAACCTCTACCAACAAGTATCAGCAGTGGCTGAGCCTGGCTTAGCAGAGTCATGAGGTGTCTGGGTCAAATCAGGCTCCTCTGTTGTTTTGCTGTGTGACAAGGACATGATAACTTCTCTGCTTTGAGCCTGTAGCTGGTGACAATGAGGCAGTAAGATGATCATGACCACCCATAGGCCCTGTAGACTGAGAGTCATTCAGCCCAGTCCAGGGCTGGGACCTGCAACTACCTGAGTCCTTGTGCTAGCATTTTCTTTACCATTTTGCAGGGAGACCACAGGGCAGGAATGCCTGAGAGCTACCTTCTTGCAGGGTCATCTCAAAAAACTGTCTGACTGCCATAGGTTGAGCTGGGTTTCTGGGATAATTTTACTTACTATTAAAATGGGTCATTATCGAGCACATTTACACAACTGGAAAATCAATTGGGTGCAAACCACTCTGCTAATAGGGCTAATTACAACCTCATTGTAACTTCATTGCATAGGTAGCCACACAAGTATATACACAGAGGTAGAGGGGCAGGTGGGAAGCTGTCAGAACTGGGATCTATCCTGGACTACCTGGCTTCTGGGAGGTAAAGAGCTTGTAAGGAGTTTAGAGTCTAGACCAGCACTGCTTGATGTTAACACAGGACTCACTTGGGAACATTTTAATGTGGGCTCTGATTTGGTTGGTGTGTTAGTCAGTGTTTTACTAGAGAAACAGATGTAACACAAGATATACAAATATATAAGAAACTACAAGATGGGCTTACAATGGTCAGTCACACAGTTGGATGCAGAAGCATGCAGAGGGTGTCTGCACACTAGAGACTAAAGGTTTCAGTCCAAGGTCTGGAGTTCATTGCTGTTTCCCATGCAAATCCATATCAGGAGGCCAATGGGTCTGCAATGAAAGGCTCAAGAGTCTACACCAGAAGGCCGAAGGATCTGAGGTGGAAACCAGAGTCTGCACTAGAAGCCAGGAGATGATGTCCAAGATGAAGGCGAAGACTGGAGCTCCTCTGAAGAACAGAAGCAATTTCTTTCTTCCCCATTTCCCCTTTATACTGTCCAGGCAATGAACCACTCTAGGGCAGGTTCTCTATATCCTTAAGTATAGAATTGTTGAGGCAATTTAGTTAAGTTTCTAAACTTCTCAAGTTAATATGATCAATCAACCATTATAGTTGGGGCTAGAGATCCTGCACTGCAAATAGCCTCCCAGGTGCTGATAGTGCAGGTTTGGGCTACCCAATCTTTCCAAGGAGCCATATTCACCCAAGACAGAACAGTTAATAATAACATCTCATCTCACAAGTCTTATTCGTGAAACTTTTATTTGGGGCTGTCAGATTCATTTCTTACTGTCTCCTCCTTCCTTCTTATTCTATCTCCTGAGTACCTACCAGGTTTTCTGCTTTTACACCAGCATCTTTGAAGGCTATTCTGGGATGAGTTGTCCCTACCTGCAAACTCATATGTTATACTCCTAGTTCCCAGTAAATTTGAGAAAAGACCTTTAAAGGGGGATAATTAAGTTACAATAAAGTCATTAGGATGGATCCCAACCAAGGTGACACGTGTGACAGAGGCGAATAGGACACAGACATACACATAGGGAAAATCATGAGAAGACAGGGTAAAGACAGCACCCACAGCTATGGGGAAAAGAAGAGTCATCAGAAGAATGAGCCCTGATGATATCTTGATCTTGGACTTCAAGTCACCAGAAGTGTGAGGGTATTTTTTTGTAAGCTGCCCAGTCAGAGGGATGCACGGGGTACTCAGCTCACACACACCCGTACTTCTATCCCTCAGTGTTCGCACTATCTCTGACACTACTGTTACTCCCCTAATTTGGACAGCGCTCTTGCTGGATCGACACAGCCAGGAAACTCTGAAACTTCCTTCCTTGAGAAGCAGAGCAAAATATGTACTCAGATTTCTATTCCCCTTGAGACTGAGACCTCACAGCTACTTTATCAATGCTGAGCCTCACTGCTGGTGTCTCCTCTCTGAGGGTTGTGTGTTTGCGTGGGGCTGTGTGTGTATGCATGTGCAATGTGAGGGACATGGAGAATCAGCCTGGTCTCGACAGAGAGTCTTCTCTCTTTCAAAAACAAATAGGTGTAGAAGTTATCCATCCAGAAAACTTTACATGTATAAAGGATAATAAGTAATGAAATGTGCATATACCTGTAAAACCATCACTACAATCAAGATAATGAAAAGATGCCCTACCCCCAAGGGTTTCTTTGTATCCCTTTGTAATCCCCCTATTCCTGCCACTCCTTGCTTCCCATTTCCTCTGGCAACAATGGATCAGTTTTCCACCCTGTAGCTCAGTTCGTGAATTCTAGAACTTTATGTAAATGCAACCATAGAGTGCACACCATTTTAAAAGCATTGTTGAGATAGGCCACTTACTGCAAAAGTCCAGTTATATGATGCAATGACTTTTCATAAATTCGTAGTGTACTATTATCACCATAAACAAATTTCTATAACTCTTCATCACATCCCAAAATATTTCACTTGTGTTAGTCCTTCCTCAATTCCTAGTTCTGGGCAATTCCTGCAGCTCCAGGAAACCTCTGTTCTGTTTGTCTCTTTTGTTTTCAGTACTACAGATTGAACCCAAGGGCTTTATCACTGAACTGTATCTGCAGCCATTTTATTTTGAGATGTTGTCTCGTTAAGTCACTAACTTGCACTGGCTGGACGCAAACTTGCAATTCTTCTGCCTCAGCCTCCCAGAGTAATGAGATTACAGGTGTGTGCTACCATGCTCAGCCCACTAGACGTTTCATGTATATTGCATAGACAGGGCTCAGTAAGTGAAGTCTTTTGCATCTGGCTTCCTTGACTTTAGTGGATTTCAAGACCACCCACGTGGTTGAATGTAACAGTATTTCTTCCTTTTATTACTGAGTAGAATTCCATTGTGAGGATATGTCACATTTTATTTATCCCAATACCAATCAAGGGGCCCTTGAGCAGTTCCCAGTTTGGGGCTCTGATACCTAAGGCTGATGTGCACATCTGGGTACAAATCATTCCACTTCTCTTGAGTAAACAGCTGAATGTAGAGTGGCTGGGATTATTTGTATGTGAATGTTTTCCTTTCCAAGAAGCCGCCTCACTTCTTCTCAAAATGGTAGATCCATTTTGCATTCTCACCAGCAGTATGCAGTCGTTCTCATTCCTCATAGATTCACTCACATTCCCTAGGACCAGTCTTTGTAATTTTAGATGATCTCCTGGATGTGTAGCAGTGTCTCATTGTGGTCTCAACTTGCACTTCTCTAATAACAAGTGATGGGGAGCATCTTTCCCTTGTTCATTCGCCTTGTGTCTATCTTTCTTGGTTAAGTATCCATTCAGATAATAAGGAACCTCTTGTCCATTTTTAAAACGTGGGTTGTTTATTATGTTCAGATGGGTTTATTGTGGTAAAATGAACGTAACATAAAAGTCAACATTTTAATCACTCTAAAACATATAAATCCTTGGTGCTAAACCATTCACAGTATTGCACAACCATCCCCACCTTCTGTCTTCAGAACTCTTTGTAACCCAAAGAGAACCCCCATACCTGCTAAGAGGTTACTGTCATGCCTTCCTCCCTCACCCCTGGCAACTACTCATTTACTTTTTCTTTCTATGTGATATAACCATACAATGGAATATTATTCAATCATAAAAAGAATGAAGCCCTAATATATACAGCAGAATGAGTGAGCTTTGAACATGTTCTACTTGGGATAGAAGCCAGATCCCAAAAGACACATATTAAAGGATTTTGCTTATATTCAATGTCTAGAATAGATCTTGGACAGGTAGTTCAGTGGTAGATCATTTGCCTGGCATGCATGAGGCCCTGTGTTCAATTCCCAGCACTTTGAAGAAAGAAAAATCCAGAACATGAAAGTCTTATTATTGAATTTTAAGTTTTTATTTAATAGGGATGCTTTATCAGATATGTGGTGTACAAATAGTTAAATGAACCAATAGGTTGAGTACTTGGCATTACGTCTGCATAGACCAAGTGCTTAATATTTGTTAGCTATTATTGGTATATCTTTATTTAGACCCAGTCTCTTTGGGAATTTTAGTGATTTATTTTTACCCTGAACTCAGTAAAAGCCATTTATATAGAACTAATAGGCCTCATTTCTGGCTTGGGACACTGGGATTATGGTTGATGAATTCTAGGGTTGGCACATTGTAGTTTCTCAACTAATTTTTGTTGCACGAAGTGACTTACTTTAAGCAATTATGATAATAAGGATAATTATAATAATAATTATTAATTTCAGTGACTATCTTTCTCTGAGTTAACCTAGCTGTAATTACTCTTGCTGGAGGGTACCTTCTTCTCTCTAAGGCCCCTTTGAGAAAGAGTCTCCAAGGTCCCTCCCCAGCTGCCTGTGCCCCTTAAATTGTAGCATCATCCTTTCTTAGCTTTTGCTGATCTTTTCCTCAGCAAGCTGCTCTCTGTTTGCTTTTATGTTGCTCCTACTAAGGAACTTTAGCTTGTACCAATGTCTCTGTCCCCTGCCCCCCAGGTCCCAGCCTCACCAGCTTCTGTTCTTCATTTTTTATAAAACACAAACAGCAGTAGCAACAACAACAACTATAAACTCAGGACCTGTGCTGAACTCATTGCTTGTTTCAGTTAGTGGAGTCCTCCCCTAATTCAACCATTTCACAGATGAGGAAATTTAAGCTCAAAGGTCATGCAACCTCCCCAAGGTCACCTGGCTGGAGTGTTCCTGACTTCTAAGCCTGGCCTCTCATCTGCTCCTTTATATGTAACTTCTTTCTTGTGTACCATTATTTTGCATTGCTTTCTGACATTTTAATCACACAGAGATCTCCTGTAACTTCCTATTCCACCCCTCCAACCTCTGTATGGAAGTCCCAGCAGTCCACACCTGTCTGATCTAGGGTATTTGAGGTCTGTCCCCTCATCTGCTTGGGTCACATCTTATGATTAGAACAGGGGCAGCTCCACTGACCATAGACTGAAAACAGCATGACTGAGAAAGGAGGCTGAAAAATGGACCTTCAGTCACTAATGGACCGAAAAGAGGCCCAAAGTTCACTTGGATCCACTCAGAAAATCCATTTCCTTCTCTCAGAAAGAGCCCAAGAAAACAAAGTGGACCCTATTCCAGGAAAGAAACCCCAGCCATCTCCACAGAGGCAAAGAGAATCATTTTTCTTTAGGTGTGCGAAGGTCCTCGAAGAGTGAGGTAATAGGTTTCTTTATTAAAAATTAATCTTCTTGTAAAACCATTGCAATACAATGCACTTTAATAAATCACCCCATGCTTCCTAACACATTTATTATCCCTTCTCAGGAAACTGTGGAGCCTGGAGGAATTGGTGCTGCTCACAGTCTTGCTGCTAGGCTCACTAATGAGCTCAGCTGGGGACAGGGGCTGAGCCACCTTGGGCCTGAAGTAGGCTGAGGGTGTGGGCATTGCATTGGGGTTGCAATTGGTTAATATCCATCTGGCTTAGTTGATATCACAGCCCCAGGTTTATGGCCTAAGGAACCTCTGGGTTTGGAAGGTCACCTGGGTAGGACAGTAGCTTTTTCTGCTACTAGCTCTGATAGGTTGTGAGCTTCCAGGTCTCCATGTGGTGCTCTGAAGTGATGGGTGGCAATGGTTCTGATATGTAAGCTGGGATTCCCAGCCAACACCCAAGAGCTCCTGAAGGATACCCTCCACCCTTCATCTTCATCTTGTCCACTTGCTGACCCCCTCAGCTGTTGAGGCGCTGGAGTTTCTGAAGGAGGTAGAATTCCTCTTTCCTTTCCTTGATGTTCCTCTTGGTTTTAGCTCATGCAGGAAGTTTGCCTCACTTCTAGTATCCCCAAATTACAAAACCCATGGGGTTCATTGGGGTTCTCAGGCTGAAATGGCATAGTTTTCATTGCAGAAATGATACAGCCTACTCTTCCCCTTTACCAAGTATGCCAACTGGTCCCAAAGCTACATGAACGCTCAATTTCACAGCCTCTAACAAAAGTAGCTCCCACATTTCCTGTCTGAAGATCTTTTTTTTTCAATAACTCTTTAGCCCTGGATCCAAGGTGGGAAAAAAGAGGTACATTTTGCCCTCTCTATGTTCTCTTGTTCCATGGGTAACAAAGCAAAAAGACTTCTTCCTCCAGTCTCTATCTCTCCCATGCAAATAAGCACCTGAGGCAAAAAGCCACCCACACCACTCACCTATTGGTAAATCCCACAAGACACAGAATGAAAACTCCACTGAGGTTTAGCTGGGGTTATTCTCTTTCTGCTACTTCCTCCCTACTTTGTAATATAGTTCTCAAATATAGTTCTTGTCTTGGTTACTTTTCTCTCATTGCTGGAACAAAATACATGATACCCAAATTTAAGGAAGAAAAGGTTTATTTAGCTTACAGTTTGTGGAGGTTTCAGTCCATAATGAACTTGCTCCAAAATAGGCTGGCATGGCACAAGGGCAACACTTGAAGATGGCAGAAGACAGCAAAAGCAGCAAGAGAAAAAGAGGGAGGGGAGAACAAGCCTCTTCTCCTCCTTTATATTGTAAGCATGCTACCACCCCCCAGGGTGGGTGTCGCACTCACACCTCCTCTGTGCCCTTCTGTTGCATAAGCTGAGGATGTTTACAAAGTAAGGACCCTGGCTCCCTGCTGAGTCACTTAGTTAAACTTCTAAGCTTCTCAAGTTGACACAATATATCAACCAGTTCTCCTGTTCTCTCTCTCTCTCTCTCCATATGTGTTTGTGTATCTATATCTATATCTATATCTATATCTATATCTATATGTATGTTGGAGGCAGACATTTCTGGGGTGGCTATATTTCTATTACTGTAATTAAACATGATTGGGGGCCAGCTTGGGTCTTTAGGATCCTTTTCCTTCTGCCCATCCCTCTCACACTTCTTTTTAAACAGAACTTACTGGCAAGCAGGTACTGATGGATGACAGCCCTCTCACTGACACCCTGTCCCTGGTTGGTGATTGAGTCATTTGTTGGGATACTCAATCTAAAGTGGCGCAAGAATCAGAGAAGGGAGGCAGCAAGGTAGAAAAAGTTTAATGCGGGCACGGAGGGAGCCATCACAGAAAGGACTCTGTGACGACTCTCTGCAGACAAAGGAGTGGAGCAAGCTTATATAATGTTGGGTAGAGGAGGGGTTTGGGAAACTGAAGTAACTTCCTTAGGAGGTAGTGGCCTAATGGGATTGGACTAAGCTCGGGCAGAGGCGGGAGTTAGGAAGTTGACGTAACTTCCTTGGGAGGTAGTCAGGTGGGATTTAGGAAGTTGACGTAACTTCCTTTATGAGGTAGTGACAGGTGATTGGGCTATTTTTCGTGTGCGGGGTTTTGCCAAGGGTTTATGGGAGGAAGGAGTTGTGGGGATTGCTGGGAAGAAGGAGCACTGTCGCCATTATGGCTGGGTGGATCTCGGGCGGGGGAGCCCTCTCAGTTGGTATTCCAGGTACTTCCATTTTTATGAGGACTGGCATGGAGTAGATAATAGATATGTCTTTTGAATGAGCAAATGGGGTAAATTAATAGAAGAAGCAACAAGTAAAGTCAGCTTCAGCTCAGGGGACAGGGGATCTCCCTATTTGGGAGTAGGACAAGTATCCATCCACTTAGAGAAGCCAAGCTGGAGATGAGAGAGAGAGGAAAGAGATGTAATTAAAGTGGGGCTCTGGTTTTGGTGTGGTTTGTCCCTAAGAGTCCCTGTGTTGGAGTCTTGATCCTCAGTGTGGTAGTTTTGAGATGGTGGGACCTGTGAGAAGTGAGGCTTGTGGGAGATGTTAGGTCTTTGGGGCATCGCCCTCAGAAGGATTAAGTACTTATAGGACTCTTAATTCCTTTTTGCAAGAGTGAGCCATGTAAAAGAAAAGCCTACTCACTTTCCCTGCTCTGACTTCTGTCTGATGAGATGATCTCTTATTCTTGTTTGTACTTCTTCCATTTTGATGCCATCATCATGAGGACTTTATTAGAGTTGGATTGGTGCTAGTACCATGCTCTTGAGCCTCCAGAACTGAGAATTCAAAGTGAGTCAGTCTTGGGTAGTTCTAGTTAGTAAACTATATAAAATGGCTAACAGAAGGTGTAAGCAGCAGAGGTCAGACAGTGATGGATCTTATGGACCAGTCATATAAGTGTCTGTATTCATGCTGAGAGCAGTAGAGTCTTTGAAGTGTTTTAGGGGTGAAAGTATCAAGTAGCCTCCATCGTCCCATCATGTGTCATCAGAGTCATCACTGTAGTTAGCGCTGAGACTGATTGCTGAGTCCGTGATGAGCTAGGTCATGTGATGTGAGGTTCCCACATCTGATTCAATGAGGTTGCCAGGCAGTCTGAGCAGCACCATTTTGCATTGAGCAAACTGAGACTCAGAGAAGAGCAGGGACTGCTCTGAGTGGGAGACCCTCATTTTTATTATTTGTCTTGTTCTGTAAGTACCTCCATCAAGTGGCTTCAAGTGATGCATGTAAGATGGCATGCGAGATTGGGTGATGTTTCCTGGGCATGTTTTCTTTTCTCTGCTCACTCAACACATGCACAGACACCAGCCACATGACAGGTTTATCCCTGAAGACATGCAGTACCTCAGACCTACAAGTGGCCCAAGGCCACCAACAGGTATTTCTTGAATAATGTTTTACTTCATTAGTTTTGAGGAGAAAGCAGAACAATAAAATGGGACTGTTAGTTTCAAAGTGCCAGCGGTGCCCTTGGAAGAAAACAAATGTTGTTGACCATGGTGGACCAGGAAGGAGATTCACCATGAGATTAGGAGTGCAGCTGGACCCCAGTAGTTTCAACCTGTACCTAGAGCTCAATAGGGCAGCTGCAGTGACTGTTCTAATATCTTCCAGTCTCAGTACCTGACTCCTCTGTCCACCAAACACACTGTCACCCTGACTCATCTTTGTCCTTTGATCCATTCGTACAGAGATTAATCACTTTGTGTCCCATTTACCTTTGAAGCCACCAAATCCCTGCATCTCTCTCCTCCTGCTTCTGTCCTTTTTCTCGGCTTCCTCCCTCTATCCATAGGGGCACATCCCTGCCCTGGGCTCTTTGCCCTTTTGAATGCTGTAACACCAAAACCTGGGTGGTACGTGCATAATCAAAGTCTATTGCTCACAGTTCTGTAAGGTGAGAAGTTCAAGATCAAGGCATCAGCAGATTTATTGTTGATGAAGGCTGCTTCTTAGTGGAGTGTCCTTCAGCTGTAGTCCCCATTGCAGAAGAATGCAATAACTCTCTGAGGTCTGTTATATAAGGGCACTAATCCTATTCACAAGGATTCAGCTCTCGTGAACTAAGCACCTCCCACAGGCCCTACCTCCAAATACCAGCACTTTGGGGATTAGAGTTTCAACATGGGAATTTTGAAGGAACACAAGCATTAAAGTTCCTGAGGTTTTAACACTGTCTTTCTTGGGGGCCTCTGTGCATCCAGCCACCCTCTTCCTCTGCCCCCATGTGGTTTTTCAAAGGTACACATGGAATCGGCTGCTTCTCTGAAACCCACTGAGTATCTGCTCAGCCTGTGGGAAGCAGTATGAACTCTGAGATCAGCAGCACAAGCTTCTCCATGAGCTAGACTGTCCACATTTCCAGCCTACCTTCTGTCACTTGCTCCCCTTACGCACACCAAGGCTGAACTCCTTAGCATTGCCTATCAGTCACAGATCCAGGTCTCTACCCTGATGATCTGTGCTGGATGCCCTTTCTGTGCCTGCTGGTGAGTTAGCACTCATTCTTTAAAACTACTTATAGTTTCTTGCAACAAATATTCTTCATGCACTTTCTCTGTGTTCCCTAGGTCGGCCCTGGAGTCACAGAAATGACTAACACCTGCTCTCTGCTCTCTGTGACAGGAACTGATGCCCCCTCATCCAATGTCCACCTCCAGCAGACAGGCCTTTTGGTTTGGCTCTGTTTCCGTGTCATTCTATGGGAATCACTTGTTCAAGAGCTAATGTTTTTCATCAGACCAAAACTCTGTCTTTCAGTGTCTGTACTGAGTGTTCCCTATATGGGAGATGCTGGAATTTGGAGCTCCACCCATGCTTTTGCATTAATCTTTCCACAACTCTAGGAAGCAGTTTTTACTAATTCCATTTAGGAATGGTCAGTGCTTCACCCACAGCCAGGCTGCAGAGCTCATTGTCTGAACTGCTGTCTGACCTGGAGACCTTGCGCAGCAGTGTCTTTGGGCCTCATGTTGAGCACCACATATTGATGTTGGCTAAGGGGATCTGACTGCAGCATAAATCCAGAGGTTCAAAATTGGGAGCAGGGTACAGGAAGTGGGGACTGTCCACGTGGCCTCTGACTTGTGGTTGAACATATTCAGGATGCTCATTGCTCACCATAGCAACCCCCAACCAGTCTTATGGACAAAAGGAGGAATCTGTCCTTTTTGCTGTGAGCTCAGTCCATTTCTTCCCTGGTTGCTTCTGTGTACTCACTGGTCAGTTGTCAGAGGGCACCTGAAAATGAGCTTTGTTAGGAGGGACATTTTCCCCATGCAAAGCTATCAAGTTGTTCCTCTGAAGATTGTCACAGCACCTTCTTGAATTGTGATGTGATTTCCCCAGCATCCTGGGTGACACTGTGCCCCCATCTGTCTCTGGTGCTCTCCCTGTCTCACAGGGTTTAAGTAGATCAGACAGTTAAACAAGCCTGTCTAGATCGATCCCTTGCTTTGACAGAGGCTTCTTAATCAGAGGAAACCTTGATCCCAGCTTTGGGAATGCTCTCCCTTCTCTGATCCACAGCTTTCTCAATTTCTGGCCCACGCACTTAAGGTGGTCCTTCACTTTGGTACCTTTCTGTGTGCCTGTCTCCCCTAGAAGGCTGCAAAGACCCTTGATAACCTCACCCCTGAAGAGCCTGGCTTCTCTTCTGCCTTCTCCCTGAGGCCTGCTGCTTAGATTCCCTATCTGGTTTCTGCAGTTTCCATCTTCACCAGGATCAAACACATCAGTCAGAGATGATAAAGGTCCCTCGTTGCTGCCAGCTGTCATTTCCTCCTCTTCTGGCCTGAGAGATAAAGTAGTAGCCACTTTAGGTGCTACAGCCTGAGGTCATAGCCACTCTGGACACCTTTCATCCCTACTGAGGTTGGAGAGAGGATTCTCCATCATTCTCTTGGACTTGTTGCTGCCAGACCACTCTGCCCTGGAAGCCAGTCCAATCAACCTATTCCTAGTGGTGGAGAGAGGTGGGGAGCTGATATAATAGAATGATAAGACATTGTTTTCTGGGTCCAGATTTGCAGGGTGGAAAATCCTGTCCTAAACTGAGTGTGTAATGCATGTCTGTAATCCCAGTGCTCTGGGAGACTGAGGCAGGAAGATTGCAAGTTTGAGCCCAGTCTGGGCAGCTTAGATAGACCCTGTTTTCAAAAAAAAAAAATCAAAAGGGGCTGAAAATGTAGTTCAGAGGTCCTGGATTCAATCTGAATTATCACTAAATAAAATAAAAACAAAATAAATGAATAGGAAAATCTCATCCCCACCTTACCATCTGTGAGACCTCCTTGGGCAAATTAGAGTCCAGAGAGACTTTGTCTTTAGGCCTTTTAGTCTGTAAATTGGGACCAAAACAGGTTTTTTAAATCACAAAGTTGTGAGGGTATAATGCAAAGCTTTAAAGCACTTAGAATAATATCTGGAGCAAAGTAATTATCCAGTGTAGTATGTGGTTGCTCTCCACCAAATGGTATTATTTCCATGAGAAGAGCTGTTGGAAAGGTAAAGGGAATTCTTGCACTATTTTTTTAAATCACTTTACTGAGATATGATTGCCATATAAAAAGCTGCACATGCTTACTGTCTATATCACATTGAATTTAGGAAGTATATATTGTAATGAGTTTAGGAATAAATATACACCCACAAAAACATCACCACCATCAAGTCCATATACATACCCATCACTTGTCAAATGTTCCTCCCACCCCTTTTATTTATTATTCTTTTTTGGGGGGAGACAGTCTTAGTCTTTGTTGCAAAATACCTGAGACTTGGTAATTTATAAAGAAATGATAAGCAGACATTTACTTTGTTCACAGTTCTGGAAGTCAAAAGTTTAAGATCAAGTTTCCAGTGGATCAAAACTCTGATGAGGGCTGCTTTCTGCTTCCACTACAACGCTGGGTTGCTGGGAGCAAGACAGGAAGGCAACAGTGGGCAGCTGGCTCCCTCCAGCCTCTTACATGGAATTCGTGCTATGCAGGAGAACAGAGTCCTCATGCCTCACTCCTCCTGAAGGACATGCCTCCTAATAGTATTGCATTGGGGATGACGTTTCAACAGGAATTTGGAAGGAAACACAAACACACAAATTATAGTAGGTAAGAATACTTAGCATACGATCTACCTTTTTAGCAAAGTTCAAGGATACAATGTAGCATTTATAAATATAGGCACTATGCTGTACAGTACATCTCTAGAACTTGTTATTTTTAAATTAGTATTTTCAGGGAAGCCGGGCGTGGTGGCACATGCTTTTAATCCCAGCACTCGGGACGCTGAGGTAGGAGGAGCATTGGGAGTTCGAGGCTGGCTTGGGCTACAACGTGAGCACAAGGCCAGCCTGAGCTACACAGTGCGACCCTGCCTCAAATAAAGCAGGGCTGGGAGTTTGGCTCAGTGACTTAGGCGCCTGTCTGACAGGCACGAGGTTGTGAGTTCAATTCCCAGTGCCACAAAAAACAAAACAAAAAAAAAACAATATATATATATATATATTCAGGGAGAGCCCACTTCTTTATCTCATTCAGGACTCCATCCCTCTGAACACATTAAGACGCAGTGCTTTACATACTGGCTTTCCCTGCTCACTGTGCATCATGGGGTACAGTGAGGGTGTCTGGAACACAGAGGGCAGCCAGATAGGTGCATGACAGGCCACTCACTTTGTTCCTCTGGTTTGCTAGCACAAGATCAGGCACATACTAGCCATGTGATAATTGATTTGGAATTGAGTTGTGGGGCTGAATATATGAATTAATATGTGAGTGGTTGAATACTAGTTAGCCAGTTTGGGCAGTATCGAGAGCTCCTGTCTTCAGAGCACTAACCAGCCAGGAGACTTATAACCAAATGCCATGTAGAAAGTGACCTATTCTTTGAGATGGAAAGCTGGATGTTGTTTATCAGGAGCCTAGTAGATATCAGGCCCCATCCTCTACAGTACAGAAATTAAGGACAAGTTTCCACAGCCAAACCCCCTGCTTCGAATCCAGGTTCTGCCACTAACTGCATATGGAAACTTGGGGGAGGTGTGTAACCTCTCTGTTCCTAGGAACTAGAAGCGTGCACACCTTTAATGCATAACAAGCTATGGGTCAGAATAATTGCACAGATACCTCAGGACTATGGAGACAGGAGAAGGGACTCTGGAGTTCACACTAGATTTGCGACTCTGGTGTCTCTGTTGGTTCCAAGGATCTGGGAGGGACCATCCAGGGTGTTGGAGGAAGGAGGAGGAAAGAGGCTGTGGAGGAGGAAGGCTGATTCCCTCCTCCTCCCCCGGGCATGTCACTCTAGCTAGCATAGAGATTGTCCGTTTCCCTCCTTGACAGGAGGAGCAAGTGCCAGACAGTGTCCTGGAGTCCAGGGCAAAGGCCATCTGCTGTCTCTATTTGTCTGAGGAAAGTGAGGGCACATTCCCAGGGCCCTGTAACACCCCTTCATGAGGGAGCATGCAGGGTGACCTCATGCTGGTCAGCAGCTCTTCATGGTGATTGACATATGCAATTTCTCTATTCCTCTCTGGCTGAGGTGTGTAGGAAAAATTGGATGTTGTTGAATAATTGAAAATGAAAATCCCTCCAAATTGATTCCGATGAAAACAAAATTGAGTTCTTCAATTAGGCACCTTGCCTTAGCAGGGCATCTGAGGCCTCTGTCTTTCCTGGCTGTGGGCTCAGACGTATCTTTCTATGTCCTAAGTGCCTGCTTTGAGCCTGGTAGCTTCAGAGGTCTGAGAGAATCTTGGTAGAATTCAAACCTAGTGAATTGCTCTGAGGGACCCTTGGTTCTTGAAGTGGCTGGTTGATGCACTCTTTCTTGTATTTCTTCAGGAGATGCTGGCGGCATGTGTGCCTGAGGTTCTTGGGAGTGAGTGCTATCCCTTTGCTCACTCTCTGTGAGAGTCAACACTCTGATCCCGGATGAAGGTCACAGGTCCTGCTGCAGAATGACATCTTACCAAACTTTCTACTCCATGGCCTGCAGGGTTGAGGGTAGAGGGAAAATTAGGCTGTTATAGTGGGAGAGGGAATGGACTCTGGGGCCAGCTACTTAGGTTCAAGTCCTGTCCTCTCTGCATGTAAGCCATGAGACCTTGCAATATGACAATGAAAGCCTACAGGGGTAGGGGAGGAATGAGCAGTCCTAAGGTCCCCAGATGTACGATCACTCTTCCAAAGAGCAGGGATCTTCAGGACCCCTCCTTCCACAACTAACTCTTTGCAAACGCATGCTCCACCCCACCTCGTGTTGCTCACAGCACCATCCAGAGCAGGTCTGAAATCTGTCTTATGCAGGAAGGAAACATCTAGATCATCTACTGGGGTTTGTACCTAGAGTTCATGGGTAGAATCGGGAGGCGGGGGATGAATGCAGATGGGAGGCAGAGTGCAGTTTTTCATAGTAAAAGCATATATAAGAGATTTATTATCTTAGCCAATTTGAAGTATGCAATTGAGGGGCCTTAAGCACATTCATAATGTATAATCATCACCACCAGCAAGTTCCAGAACTTTCTTATCACCCCAGATGTTCCCCATGGCCATTAAGCATTCACTCCCTGTCCCTTGTCCCTTAACATTATTTTACCTAAATATTTATTATTTGAAATTTACTATCATCCCCAAATATAAATTTAGAAATAAACCACAACAGTATTAGTAGACTTTGTCACCAATAGACATCTGAATATTTTCATATAGTATCTCAGTGTTACAAATATCCTGAAAGTCCTTTATGCCAGAAGCTGGAAAATTTTCCTGTAAAAGGCCAGGAAACAGATAATTTTGGTGCCCGCATGGTCACTATCTCAATACCTAGCTCTGTGATTTAACATGAAAGCAGCAAATGAGTGCATGTAACTGTGTTTCAACAAAATTTTATTTACAAAAGCAGATGGGGAGCATATGTGGCTGGTAGGCCATAGTTTCCTGACCTCTGCTACAAGCTCTTCTCTACTGTGAAATTAGAAAGAGTTATTAGACTCACAACTGAATATTGTTATTGACATGTTAATTAAAAAGCACATACATATCACTTCTACTACATATTTTAAAATTTGTATTTAAACATAAATTCTCTCTATAATCCCACGTGTATTATTTTTGTATTTATAAAATCATGCTGAGAAATAGTATGTATCTCACGCTGACTTCTAAGGGGTTCATTATAGCAATAAGCAAAGAAGCTCTGGATCCTTGATAAATCATGCAGGCAATTCTAGGATATCTTTGCAATGCTCCAGGAAGTGGCTAACTTCTCATTACACATATCTAATATCTCTTACCACTACTTTCCAGAGTAGAGTCTTTGTAAGTCATCTGTTACTCTGAGAATGTTCTTTTTTTCTGTTCATCCCACATTTGTTTCTCTTTTGCCCATTAATCGCTCATCCTGTTTTCTATCCATAGAACAACTCAGAGTCTATGTCAACAAAATTACTTATAGACAGTTCTCCACTTACCCCAAGAATTCTCTCCCTATAGTCTAGGAGTCAATAGACTTTCCCTGGAAAGGGCCAGACAATAACTACTTTAGCCATCCAGGTCAAACTGTCTGTCTAAAGTGTTTAACTCTGCTATAGTAGGAAATCAGCCACATGGAGTATGCAAACAAGTGGTTTTAGTTGTTTTCCAATAAATTTTAGTTGGTAACCCCTGATTTAATTTAATCCAGACTCCTTTGGCTTTGTTTGTCATCTTCCTCTGAATTCTCATCACTGAATTGGTATTGCTCTTTCTTCTTTCTATCATCCATCCATCCATCTGTTCTTCCATGCACTGAACCATCAAACCATCTATCCATGTCTCGGAGAGAATAGTTTAATTCATGTATAAGCAATTTATAGTTACTACACATAGGATGAGCTACAGAGGGAGAACAGGGTCCTTTCGGTGGGCAATAAGTGGTGTACAGAGTCTTTACTAAGGGTAATCAGGTCCAAGGAAGAGACAAGTTAGCCTAGAAATAAAGAATGAAGAAGACACAGGGCATGTCAGAGAGGGTAGAGTGTGGGGGCTATGTCCTCCCCTCAGTTTCTGTGTTGGGGATCCACATGAGACTTCATCTGGTTCATTGCTCAGGTTCTCCCATGAGCTGCGGACAAGACATGCCCTCTATGGCCACAGACATCTCAGTGCCCAGCTGGTGGAGGATCTACTCAAAGGACCTCTCACCTTTGCTGTGTCTATGAATCTGAGGGCAAGTCTCTATGTCCAGCCCCCACTACAGAGTTGGTGCCCGCCCAAAAGCGCACACACACCAGGAAGAAGGGATCACTAAGTCCCATCTTGGAAGCTGCCTGTCACAACTGGACACAGCGAGGAGGGTGAGGCAGGGAGCAAATCCTGTGAAGGGTGCAGGCCACAGCCAGGTAGTCAGAGTGTTCCTAAATGCTACTGGAAGCCATAGAAGGGGTCATGTGGTGAACTGTTTATCATGACAACTGTGTGGAGAGTGGATAGAAAGGGACAAAACAAGGAGGGAGATAAATCAGGGGGAGGCTACAGAAGTCATGGGGAAGAGATCATGATAACTTGGATCAAGATTGTGGCATCATATTGAGATGTGGAGGGGGTAGGGGTTTGTAGGCAGAGCCTAGAGCATGTGCTGATGACCTGCATAGGAAGATTCTGGTGAACCTCCTCTGGCCCTCCTCTCTCCCCGTTCCTCCTCTTTTGTCTGTCTTTGCGCACCTCCCTCATTTCCCCAGACTCCTGTGGGCTGTGCCGATCTGCTGTCCACAAGTCAGGCACTGACGCAAGAGAACAAAGACATTGCTAATGCTGTAAATCCTGGATCCAATTTATTTGTTATTTCCACTCATTTGAAATGCACCTGTTACCCTGAAGGCCTTTGAATGCCATCAGCGACAGCTACAGAATCAAAGGAAAATTGGAGCCTTTTGGAAAAACCCTCAGTTGTTCAAAGGTGAAACAAACAAAATGAAAAGGTTTCTTTTTTTGTTCTTTTTCCCCCTAGATGACTTATTGGCCTAGATGGCCGGGCTCGCAGAAGACCCCAGCAGCAACAGCAATGGGGCCTGTTGGCTTTTCCTGGCTCTTCCTTCCGGTTTCTTCACTATTCAATATATTCAAATTGCCATGACATTTCACTGCAGTGTTTTTAAAAACATCTTAGCTCTACTTTTCTTGAGACTAAAATTGTGTAGCTGTCATTTAATGGGCTGAAATGTTCATGTAGGAACTGTCCCTACTGAGGTCAGTCGCCAGTTCTGGGGTCTGAGGACCTTCTGCTTATGGACCTCTGAGTTAGAGTTTGCTCAGCAGTTGGGCAGAATCCATAGAATATCCTAGTCCACCTGTGGAGCCTTACTGTATGTTTTGTGATGCTGTCAAAGGACTTTGCACCAGCCTGCAGGAGGCAGTCCAGCTGTCTCCCAAGCATGCAGAAGCATAAACACCATCGATCCATTTCCAGTCATTTGTGCTTCACTGTTTTCTCTAAAAATGAAGGTGATTTAGGGACAGCTCATGACCTATCTGATCAGCAGATGAAAAAAAGAGTTTTCTGGGGATCAGGACCATGGGGAATCTTGGGATGACTTGGGGAGGGTAGGGACTCCATTCCACCAAGAGTGGTAGCTTCAGGTCCTCTTGAGTGTGTGTCAGGAACCTGTGGGATTGGTAAAGGGAGGTTGAGCCCCTAAGAACATGAAGTCCAGTGGCTGGGATAGCCTTAAGCCCAGATCAGATCAGAGGCCTCTTCAGTGTGACCTTAATGCTGTTAAACAGCACTGCCACACTGTGGATGCTGGCTTCATTATGCTGCTGCTTCTGTACCCCATGTTGGTCCCATCCTCCCTGCTACCCTGTGGCTCTGAAAGCACTGACTATCCTCTCTAAACAGTCTTTAAAATGCTCCAGGCTATGCCTCAGCTGTTGTCTCAGTTCCCAGGGCATGGAATGGTCAGTGTCTCCTGGTTAGTTGGGTGTCATTTCAGATAGCACCTCCTATGACAGACAATCACAGATCATCCAGCCACCCACTTTCATATCTCCTGGGCCTGTTGTCCTTGTGGTCCTTATCACCACATGAAACATGGTGAAATAGGGTGTAAATATAATGAGTGTTTCAATACAAAAATTTTGTTACAATAAGAGACACATTGCCATCAATTCCCTCCAAACTACTCCCCACTGCTTCAAACATACTTAGCCCCATTATTCTTGCTACTTTATAAAGCAGTTCAGAAAGTCCTCATTGCTGAGTGTCTTTAGTTGTGCTGTTGTGCCTGCCTTGATGCCATGAAATGATTCAAAATGCTTTCCTTTCATGGTCATTTTGAATTTGGAGAAGAGACAAAAGTCACACAGTGCCAAATCTGGTGAATAAGGTAGATGAGGATGTGCCATAATGTTTTTATTTTGACAGATGTTGCCTTAAAGTTTTGATTGATGACGTGATCAAAAAGTATAGTCAGGATTTGATTTAAAAGTTTATTGTAGTAGTAATCTCTGTAAGTTCATCAAGAAGAACAGTTTGTGCTCTCATTGTTTGATTGTTTGATCATTTTTTCATGCCTAAATATTGTAACTTGAATGACTACTTCTAAGATAACAATATGTAATATATTAACTAGTGCTGATTTCCTACTATATTTTTATTTAAGAGAAAAAAGACACAGAAAAGAAAAACAAAAAGCAAAAGAGACAAACAAACAACAACAACAAATCCAACACAATAACATTATAGGTTTACAAAACAAGATGATAGGAATTTGACAATGGTTGTAATATTGCATATTGTTACCTTCAAAAGGGTTTTTAGATTAACAGATATAGACATGTAAAATTGATCTAATCATATGAGTATTAACTGTTCTTTTTTAATAACTAATACATTTAGTAGTATAGTCATTTTAGCTATCTAATGACTGCATATATACAAATTTATGTCTTTTTCCTTTTCCCTTCCTTCTTTCCTCCTTTCCTCTATCCCAATTACTTATCCTCTTTGAGCAGTTTCTTACCCTTACACAGTATTTATTGTAGATTTTGTATCATATGTACTTTCTCAGTTTCTTACACTTGGGAGACAATATGGCATTTGCACATGTGAGTTTGATTTATTTCATTTATGAGTATGCTCTCAAGTCATGTCCATTTACTTACAAAAGTCTCAATGCGATCTTTCTTGATAGCTGAGTAGTACTCCATTGTATAAAAATACATCTTTTTTATCCATTCCTTGATTGATGGGCACTTGGGTTGTTTCCAAGATTTGGCTATCACAAATTGTGTTGCTATAAACATGGGTGCAAATATATCACTGTGGTATGACGTTTTCAATTCTTCTGGGAAAATGGCCAGAAGCAGGATAGCTGGGTCAAATGGAATCTCTAATCCTAGCTTCTTGAGGAATCTCCACACTGACTTCCACAGTGGCTGCACCAGCCTACACTCCCACCAACAGTGGAGAAGAGTTCATTTTTCCCCACAGCCCCTCCAGCATTTGTTATTGGTTGATTTCTTGGTCGTGGTCATTCTTTCTTGGGTGAGATGGAATCTCAGTGTTGTTTTAATTTGCATTTCCTGAATGATGATTGATGTTGAACATTTTTTTCATATATTTATTTGCCATTTGTATTTCTTCACCTGAAAAGTGTATTCATCTCAGATGCCTATTTCTGGATTGGGTCCTTGAATTTTAGGGGACTGATTTTTAAAAATTCTTTATATGTTTTAGACAGAAGTCCTTTGTCTGATGGAGAGTTAGCTAAGATACTTTCCCAATTTGTGGGTTTTCTTTTCACTCTGTTGAACATTTCCTTTGACATGCAGAAACTTTTTAATAAGATGAGATTCCAGTTCTTGATTCTGGGAAGTATTTCCTGTGCAGTTTAATTTTTGTTCATGAACTCTCTGCCTACTCCTATGTCATCAAGATTTTTACCTATTTTGTCTTCCAGCAAATTTAGTGTATCTGTTTTAATATTCAAATCTTTGATTCATTTTGACTTTAGTGTAGTGCATGGTGATAGACATGGATTTAGTTTTAGTTTATTGCATATGGAAAGCCAGTCTGTCCAGCACCACTTATTAAAGCGGCTATCTTTCTTCCAGTGTACATGTTTGACCCTTTTGTCAAAGATGAGGTGACTGAGTGTGTTTGTAGTTGTGGCTGTATCTTCTAATCTTTTCCATTGATCTTCAGGTTTGTTTTTATTCTAGTACCAAGCTGATTTTATCACAGCAGCTTTGTAATATAGCTTCAAGTTGGGGATTGTGATGCCTCTTGCCTTGCCTTTGTTGCCCAGATTTGCCTTTGCTTTTCTAGGTCTCTTCTGGTTCCAGGTGAATTTCAGAAATTCTTTCTCTAGCTCTGTGAGGTAGGCAAGTGGTATTTTGATTGGGTTTGCATCAAATCTGTATAACAATTTTGGGAGAATGGCCATTTTCATGATGTTTATTCTTCCTATCCATGAACAGGGATTATCTTTCCATTTTCTGAAATCTTCTTCAATTTCCTTTTTCAGAGTAATGTAATTTTCACTGCATAGATCTTTTACTTCCTTTGTTAGATTGATTCCTAAGTATTTCATTCTTTGGATGCTATAGTGAAGGATGTGGTTTCCCTTATTTCTCTCTCAGTGAGTTTGTTGTTTGTGTACAAGAATGCTATTGATTTTTGAGTGTTGACCTTGTATCCAGCAACATTACTGAATTTGATTATTACATCTAGAAGTCTTTCAATGGATTTTTGGGGGTCTTCTATGTAGAGTATTATATCATCTGCAAATAATGATAATTTAATTTCTTCCTTTCCTATCCTTATTCCTTGTATTTCTCTCTCTTGTCTGATTGCTCTGGCTAATGTTTCCAGAACTATATTGAATAGGAGTGGTGATAATGGACATCCTTGTCTTGTTCCTGATTTTAAGTTTTCAGTTTTTCTCCATTTAGTAAGATGTTGGCTGTTGGTTTATGATATATGGCTTTTATCAGGTTGAGATAGAGGCCATCTATTCTGATTGTCTGTAGGGTTTTTATCATGAATGAGTATTGGTGTCTTGGTTACTTTTCATTCATTGCTGGGACAAAATACCCGACACTCAAAATTAGAGAAGGAAAGGTTTATTTAGCTTATAGTTTTTGGAGGTTTCAGTCCATAATCAGCTGGCTCCAAGGCAGGGTGGCATGGCACACAGACAACACTTCAAGGCAGCAGCAAGCAAAAGCAGCAAGAGCCAAAAAGGGGCAAGAGCAAGCTTCTTTTTCTCCCTTAATTTGTACACAGGACACACCCCACCAGAGTGGGTGTAGCATTCACAATTTCCTTGCCTTCCTTTGCACAGGATGAGGATATTTACAAAGTAAGAAAGCTGGCTCCCTGCTGAGTCTCTCAGTTAAACTTCTGACCTTCTCAAATTGACACAACGAATAGGTAACTGCTTGTTCTCTATACCCCAGGATGTAGAGCTGCTGAGTTACTTAACTAAGCTTCTAGACTTCTCAAGTTGACACAATGTATAAACCGTAACAGTTGGATTTTGTCAAAAGCTTTTTCTGCATCTATTGAGATGATCATGTGATTCTAGTCCTTGGCTCTGTTGATACGATGTATTACATTTATTGATTTGCATATGTTGAACCATCCCTTCATTCCTGGGATCCCACTTGATCATAGTGTATAATCTTCCTGATGACTTGTTGCATTCTATTTGCCAGTATTTTATTGAGGATTTTTGCATCTATGTTCGTTTGGAAGATTGGCCTGTAATTTTCTTTTTTTGGTTGGGTCTTTCTCTGGTTTTGGTATTAGGGTAATACTTGCTTCCAGGAATGAGTTAGGGAGACTTGCTTCCCTTTCAACTTCATTGAAGAGTTTGAAGAGTATTGGCATTAAGTCTTCCCTAAATTTCTTGTAGAATTCAGCAGTGAATCCATCAGGACCTGGGCTTTTCTTTGTTGGTAAGGTTCGAATTACATTTTCAATTTCATTAACTGAAATTTGGTTATTCAGCAGTTTTACATCTTCTTGATTCAGCTTTGGTAATTCGTAGGTTTCTAGGAATCTGTCCATTTCTTCTGTGTTATCGGATCTATGGGAGTAAAGGTTTTCAAAGTAGGTATTGATGATCTTCTGTATTTCCACAGGGTCTGTAGTGATTTCTCTCTTTTCATTTCTTATTGCATGGATTTGAGTTTTTTCTTTCCTCTTTTTGATAATGTTGGCTAGGGGTTTATCAATTTTACTCATTCTTTCAAAGAACCAACTCTTCAATTCATTAATTCTTTATATTGTTTTCTTAGTTTCAATTGTGTTAATTTCTGCCTTCATCTTTGTAATTTCCTCCCTTCTTTGGGCTTTGGACTTGACTTGCTCTTCTTTTTCTAGAAGTTTGAGGTGCAGCATTAGGTTGTTTATGTGTGTTCTTTCCATTTTTCTGATGTGGGAGCTTAGTGCTATAAATTTCCCACCAAGGACTGCTTTCATTGTGTCTCATAGGTTCTGGTAATTTGTATTTGCATTTTTGTTCAATTGTACATATTGTTTAATTTCTTCTTTAATTTCTTCTGTAACCCATTGATTGTTCAGGAGAGTGTTATTTATTTTCCATGTATTTATGGTGTTCTTGTGGGTTTTTTGTCATTAATTTCCAATTTTATTGTGCTATGATCAGATAATATACATGGAATTATTTCAGTTCTGTTGCATTTACTTAAGCATGTTCTGTATATTTACTTAAACATGCTAGTATGTGATCTATTTTAGAGAATGATCCATGTGCAGCTGAGAAGAATGCGTGTTCTGATGTTTTTGGGTGGAACACTTGGTATACATCTCCTAGGTCCATTTGTTCCCAAGTTTGATTCAGTTCTGTTATTTCTTTGATGATTTTTTGTTTGGCTGATGTGTCTCTTTGTGACAATGGGTTGTTAAGGTCCCCATTATAACTGTATTATTGTTTATTTGGTTTTTCATGTGTATTAAAATTTGTCTTATATAGTTGGGTGCTCCCATATTTGATTCATATATATTTATGATCGTAATCTCTTCCTCTTGAAGTTTTCCCCTAACAAGTATGTAGTGACCTTCTTTATCTCTTTTGATCATTCTTGGTTTGAAGTTCACATTGTCTGCAAACAAAATAGCTACCCCTGCTTTTTTCTAGGTTCTTGTTGCATGGAGTATTGTTTTCTATCCTTTGATTTTTAGTTTGTGAATTTCCTTTTGAGTTAAATGTGTTTCTTATTCACAGCATATTGTTGGATTTTGTTTCTTAATCCATTCTGCCAGTCTGTTTCTTTTTATTGGTGAGTTGAGACCATTTACATTGATTGATATAACTGGTAGGTGCTGGCTTATCACTGTCATGTTATGTTTCACTTGTTGGTTGTCTACTTTTTCTGTTTAATTGTTTGCCCTGCTTAGTGGTTTCCTTTTGCTGTTGTTCTTGGGATTGTAGTTATCTTTGTCTCTTTCTAGAATATCTTTTAGTATTCTTTGCAGTGTTGGTTTGGTGGCCATGAGTTTCTTCAGTTGTTCTTTGTCATGGAAGTATCTTATTTCTCCATCAATTTTTAAAGATAGTTTTGCAGGCTACATCAATCTGGGTTGAAAGTTGTTTTCTTTCAGGATTTGAAATACTTCACTCCAAGCTCTTCTTGACTTGATGGTTTGTGTTGAAAAGTCTGCTATAAATCTGATAGGCTTTACTTTGTAGGTGATCTGTTTCTTTTCTCTGACAGCTTTTAGTATTCTGTGCTTGTGCTGAATTTCTGATATCCTAATTATTATATGTCTGGGTGAAGATTTATTTTGGTTATGGTTAATTGGGGTAGTATATGCCTCACTCATCTGTATATCAGATTCTCTTCCATGTTTGGAAAATTTTCTGCTAGTATTTCTGCAAATAGTCTTTGCAAGTCATTCATATTGACCCCTGCTTTTTCGTTGACACCCATCAATCTTATATTGTTTCTTTTGGCATCATCTTGCAGCTGTTGAATTGTTGTTTCCTGATTCCTTGTTATTTTTAAGAGATCTTTTCTTTCATGATTGTAAGCGTCCATGCTGTCTTCAAGGTCGGAGGGTCAATCTTCAACTTCAATCAAGTGGTTTTGCCAACTTTCAATGGAATTTTTAATTTCCTGAATATTCCTTTGAATCTGTTTCATGTATTCTAATTGTGTCTTATTTTGTTCATTCAAAGTTTCCATCATTTTCTTATGTTCTTCTATTTTTTATCTTGATCTTCTTTAGATACACACAGTATTTCCTTCATAATGCTTGTCATTTCATTTTTTACCTGAGAGATTATTTCTGATCTGTTTCCCTCTATAGCTTCATGGAGTTGTTTCTTTACTTCAGTTGCTATCATTTCAGAAAGTTCAGCTGCGTGATTTCTAGTGTCTTCTATTTTAGTGTCTCTTGGATTTGTTCTCACTGGGCTGGAGGACAGAGACTGCATCTTGCTCTTTCATTTTGTCATTTTCCTCTGGGACCTGTGCGGCTGGCCAGGCAGCCTCCTGATGAATTGCACTGGAATGCTGCACAGGATAGAGCTTTAATCCTCCAACATCCCCATAACTACCTGGGGTACACCCCCAGACTATGGCACTGAATCCTTGTGCTCTGTGACCTGTGAGGCTGGCCATGTGTTTCCCTAATGTACTTTGTTGGGTTGCTCTGGGACACTGTGCTGGGCAAAGCTTGTGTCCTCTGTGCAGCTAGCAAGGGCACACCCCTTGAGCTTGTCGTCAGGGTTTAGAACCTGTCTATGTAGAGTTTAGAACCTCTGCATTGGAGGTGGCTAGCAGAGACACACCCCCAGAGTGTGGCACTGGGGTCTTGTGCCTGACTGGGTCAAGTTCAGAATCTCTAGGACCCAGGTGGCTAGGCGGTGTGCACCCCAGGGTGTGGCACCACCGGGACCTTGAGTCTAGCTGCAAGGAGTTCAAAGCCTCTGGAGGGCGGGGCTAGCCAGAGCGTGCTCCTGGTGTATGGTGTTTCCTACTATTTTTTGGAATTCTTTATCATTTCTATCTTTTGTTTTGTTTTTAAAATAAGAAAATTATTATAGTAGAAGACACATTACCATTAACCTCCATCAGAATATTCCTCCTTGGTTCAAACACACATCATCACCTTTGGCAGTATGTTTTTTACTATGATAAGGTTTTTTTTTTCCCAAGTTTAAATATTCACTGTATTTTTCATTTACCCCTTGTAGTCTTGATAATGTGCTAGTTGACTTGTTTAGCATTGGTCTTACTTTCCCACAAAAATACAGACAACTACAATACTATGGCTTGAATGTGGATGGTGTCCCCTAAGTGTCCATGTGTCAAAGGCTTGGTCCCCTGAGTGGTGCAGTTGGGCACTGGGTGGTGCTTTGGATGGTAGGGTTATTGGGTGGTCCTTAGGTCACTGGGCATATCCCCTTAAAGGGGATCATTTGAGTCAAGTTTCTGTCTCTTTTGCCTCCTGGATCATGATGTAAGTGGTTTTCTCAGGCACACGTTCTACCATTGCTTTCTGTTACCCTTGCCAGAAGCCAAAAAGATCAAGCCTGCCTAGTCTTGGACTGGAACCTCCAGAACTGTGGGCTAAATATTTTCTCTTTATAATTTAGTTGCCTCAGGTATTTCACTATAGTAAGGCAAAGATGATTTCCAAATGCAACAAAACATGTACAAAGTAGATGTTCATTAACTATCTGGTAAAATAAAAATATTGTTATGTTTTACATCTAAAATTCTCATGTGTTCAGAAATGGGCCTTTTGGAAGGTGATTGGATCATGGGAGTGCTATATTTTTTAGGGTATTACTCCATTGACAAGTTCATAGATGAATGCACTGTTAGGAGGTGGGGCTTGGCTGGAGGAGGTAGGTCACTGAGTAAGTGCCTTTGAACATTTTATCTTTCATGCTGGCACATCCTGTCTCTTCCCTGCCTTTCGGCTTCTTGGCTGCCATGGGTTCAACAACTTTCTTCCACCATGCCTTTCTGCCATGCTGTTTCTGCTTTGGAGCTAACCAACCGTGGACTGAACTCACTAAAACCCAGGACCAAACCAATCTTCTCTTCCTTTAAATTGCTTGTATCAGGTGTTTTGTCCCAGCCACAGGAAGGCTGATTAATATAGGGATAAAGATGAATGAAACTATAGCCTCTTCAGATTAAGGATCTGTTTAGATCTTACATTGTGTTCTATGTTCATGACTAAAGTGGGGTTTGGCACTTGGTAAGCTCTCAGCACATATGTACTGGATGTCTGGCACTTTGGGAAGGCATTGGTGTGGTCTTGGTGCTAGAGTGAAGGCATGTCCATGTGGTTGGTAGAACTCCACTGGCAGCAAGCCTTGATCCAGAACCCTGTACTGAAGGCTTGGGGCTCAAGGGAAAACTAGACACTAGAAAAGAAAAAGAAATGGGTTGTCAAGAGACCATGTCCATCCCATGGGTCAAATATAGCCAGGAAATCCACCAGGCAGGTTGAAGCTCAGCAGGTACAGAGAACTCAAGCACTGCCCCAGGCCCCCTAGTCCTGACCTTGGCTAGATCCAGACTTCCTTGGCTAGTATACAAGGAAAGAGTGGTATTAATAACAGCCCAGCTCATGGGGCTGTTGCAACTATCAATGGTCTGCTCTGTCTGGAGTACTTAGCTCACAGCCTAGCACATAGAGAGTCTACAGTGTATGCTAGTGATCATGGCTATTTCTCATGGCACTGTAACTGTGCCTTATTGACACCTCCTTCAAGATCCTGTGAGTCCCAAACCTATGAAATGCAAAGTGGCTTCATTTAGGCATCATGGAATGAGCAGAGGGAAAAGAGCTGGTCTCTGGGTCTTAGAGACAGAGGGAACAGGTTCCTGAGATATTCTGGAACTTGTCATCATGTGGACTCCACTCTCTGGACCTCTCTGAACTCCTGAGATAGCAGACTATGGCAGAAAATGATGGGCACTGAGGAGTTATTTGAAGTTTTGCTGAGAATGACAAGATTAAGGACTCTTTAAAGATCACGTTAGTCATCTCCTTGTTGCAAAACTCCCTGAGTAAGATGTTCCCTATGGTGGTGCAATACTTTTGAGTCTACAGGTGTGTTTGGAGGATCTAGTGAAAGCATGTGACCCTCTGCTAACATAAGCACAATTTTACATTCAATTTCAGGGTGTTTACAGACTTCTAGGAGCCAAGTGGGGATGATCAAAGTGTCTAGACAAGAAACCCATTCTACTTACTTATTAGCAAGTCTCATTATCAAAGGATCTGACATCTTATAATAACTTACAAGTTCAAAGGTAAGGTCCACAATAATGAGAAGTTTGTAGATGGTTGAAAGTAGAGAGTTTACTGTGTGACTTTCAGGAAGAAAGTTGATTTATCTGATACAGTGTTTCCAATTAAGACATTCATTGAGGGTCTCTTAATTGGAAGATAAGGTTGATTTGTGATTCATAAATCAAGGGATATATGTGGTGCTCCTTAGTGTGTGGTGTTGGCAAAGCTCTATTGATATTTTATTTACTTATTTTTAATTTTATTTTTAATTAGTACATGTTTGCAGTATATGTAATGGTTACATTTCTTGTGGGGAATGGTACGTATACATGACACATCTTAATATTAAGTGAAAGAAATCAGACACACAAGCTTAAACATGACATAGTCACTCTTGTATGAGCAACTTAAAATATAGATAAAAAGAAAAATAAAAGATAGATGGTAGGAAACAGATAAATCTTTTGTAAAAGGAAAGGAAACTAAGAGACAGGGTAGGAGAGAAGGGGATGAAATCTTTCTTGAGAGAGACATAATTCTCCTTCCTGTGTTCGCAGCTTACTTAGCCCTTTTGTTAACCCAGGCTCCATATGAATTATTATTATTTTAGGTATTATGCATGACTTGGAGATAAAAAGAATTCATGCCTATACTCCTCTCTCTCCAAATGATCGTGGAGGAGAATGATATCTACTGAAACTTAGTTGACATATCACCATGCTAATGCACTCAAACTGGAAGGCCAGGAGTCTCTGGGAAATAGGAATAATGTCACCCCAGATCTGTGTCCCCAGTGCCCTGTCCCAGGGGACTGCTTGTGTGTAGATACATTTGCTGACAGGTATCATCAGTAACGCTGATTCTTGAGAAGGGAGTTTGAGTGCTATTGGTGGCACAGCTCTGTCATTACATGTGAAAACATAAAAATGTGTAGTCTCAGCTGTGGGAACACAGAGAGCCCTGGCCCAGCCTCAGCATTATTAAGGGCTTTCTTGGAACAAGGAGAACTGAGCCAAGCAGAGAGGAAGGAGTGTCCAAACAGCAAGAGTGGCAGGTTGGCAGACAAGGCAACCCTGCCTGTGCCCGCAGTAAGGAAGGAGGACACAATAGGGACACTCGGCAGCCACACACGTGGTGGGACCTGTGGATGTGCTGATCAGTTATGTTGGAAATAGTGTTACCCATCTTGATCATTTCTCCTAAGGAAGATTTGGAAGGCTTAGTGGGGAAACCAGGATTTGAGTATGTCAGTCTATCTATTGTCAGACTTTATGGGCATCAACAAACTGACCAGCTGGATTTAAAAAAATCTAGATTCCCAGGCCTCTCTTAGATCTACTAATTCATTATCTCTAGGGGGCAAGGCCTAGGAATCTGCATTCTCAACAAGCTCTGCCCAGACCCCAGCCTCTCTGCAGGACTGTGAAGCAAATGACCCCATCCACACTCCACTTTTGAAAAATGTGTGGCCCTTCTTTCTTGAGGTTTCCTGAGGAAAGGAGTCTTATCTCCCACCCCATCAAATATGTTTCCTGTCTCATCCATTTTAGTTCTTGATTAAACCCAATTTGGCATGTTGTTATATCTGATTACTTATTCATCTTCTTCTCAAGTCTTTTGATGGGGACAATTGATTTCAGATTCCTTCAGGAAAAGCCAGAGGCCTGCTGTCCCACTAACATCCTGTCCCAGGAGCATCACCTGGCCTGGCTTCTCTCTTTGCCCTGGGGGCATTGGGGCATAGTGGTGTCTAGAAAAGAGGAAAGGGCATCAGGTTTGTTTGAAGGAGGTCTAGACCTCAAGTGGAGAACTCAGATTAGTCCTTGCCAGAAGTTGGAGTGTGAGGCAATTTAGTAAATTGTAGCTTGCAGCAGATGTTTAATTAGTTGTGAGGCAGCTCCCGGTGGCTGGGGGGGAAGGGTGTCTTGTCTGCTTCTGCCACTACTGTGAAGAGAATGTGGGCTTTGCAGCTAGGGGGCAAAACTAGGTCCAGGGGAGCCAGCCTTGTGGGAGAGGAAATTTGAGGTGTGAAGCTTTGGGATGAGGGAGGCCCTGGCATGGCAGGGCTCAATGCAGGAAGAAGAAAAAGCTGCTGAGACCCTGTGACCACATGGTCAGGACCTTTGAAGCCTTTTGGAAGACTTATCTTCAATATAATTCACATTGCTTTTCCTCACCCTTCTCGTTCCCCTTCCAGTCTATAGAACAACAATCTACTCTTTTACTTAGAAGCCATTCTTTATTCCTCATTTTTGTGTTTTACATAAGATTTATCGATGAATCCTCCAGGCCTGCCATCTTGCCACCTCTTCAGTCTGCACCTCTGTCTCTAGGCCCTACCACAGGATTTTTCTAACTGCACCATAGGCTTGTGGGTGCTGGGTGTGTTTAGCAGCAGCCCTGGCTTTACCCATTGGATACCAGGAACTCCCACACTCCTAGTTTGTGACAACCTTGTCTCCTCACATTGTCACAAGTCCCCTGGATGGCAGAAGTACTTGGTTGGAACACAGTTGTCACAAGCCCAGGCTACCTCCTTCTATCCAAGAGACATGCTGCCATCTTTCTATTCTTCAGCCTTGCTTCCTCCACGTATCCTCTACTCTGAAGTCAGAGATGTGTACCCAGTGGATCCTGGACCACATGATGCTCTTCCCTTGAGTCTTGCATTGGCCCAGGCCCCGCAGATGACCACATTCCCTGGTGTGATTTGGAGGTCTGTCCCTGTAAGATCCTGCCACACTTCTGGTCTCCTCTTCCACCACTAGTCCTATTCCTGGCTCTGCTCTAAGCCCGCTGGACATCTGCCACCTTTGTGATTGTGCCTCTTGCCTCCTGTGCTCCTTCTGTGGAGCCTTTGCTCACCTCTGTGCTCCATTGGGTCCTGTGACTTCCCAGGTCCTCGGCTCCACACCTGATCCTCTTCTGCCTCCTGGAGGATGCAGCCCCACAAGTTATGGAGTAATACAAGCTCAGGCTTTCTATAGCTTCCAGAAACTTCTTGGCTACATTGTTCTTTCTTCTGCAGGCAAATATGACTTGGAGGGGCTCACTCAGAGACAGCACCTACCTCAGCGTTTCAGGGACTCTAGTCCCTGCTTCCTGATACCACCCACTCCCTATGGCCCACATGAGAAGGTGGACAACACCTTATCAGGCAAGTGAGGGGCAGTTCCTGGTACTCATATGGGTAAAGGTAGCAGAAACTGAGTCTCTAGTTCTCTGTCCATTCCTGCCTGATGCAAGAGCCCCATGTCATTCAGTTGCAGTGCATGGAGCATGGAAGGAGAGTTTGCTGGCTTTCCCAGCCAGATTTCCTGAGAGTAGAGGGGTGGCATACCTGACCTAGTGCTACACATTTGGTGTGACCATGCTGCCAGTTCTGAGAGTCTGCCCCAATAGACACTCATGAATCGGCAGAGCAGAGGAGCAGAGGGAGGCAGGATAGGTGGTTGGAGGAGACTGGCTCAGATTCCTGCTTCTGGAAGAGTTGCAGTAGGTCAGTGTTGGAGAGATCTGTGGGCTCTGGTTTTGGGGCTGGTTGCTCACTTCACTGGTGACATTGGCATGATTGTGTGGCATGCTTTCTCTGGACCTCTGTTTCTTTGGATGGATGACTATCTAGCACTAATACTGTGAGCCAAGGCACAAAGCAGGCCTAATCATCCAGAAACGGCACTCATAAGAGTAATTAATGTTGACCGAGCCCTTTTTGCACAATGGCTCCATGAATTCTCTAGTCTGTCCTGTGAAGCAGCTCTCTCATTATTCCTGTTTCACAGACGAGGCATGGGAGGCCTAGAGGAGTTAGTTTCCTTGCCTAGAGTCCCTTTGAGATGTATGCTTGTCAGCTAGAGCATGTTTGCTCCCCAGAGGACATGGGACAATATCTGGAAACATTTTTGGTGTCATAGCTTGGTGGGGAAAGCTCCTAACATCTAGTGGGAAGGGACCATGGATTTTAAGCACCTTACAGTGCACAGAGTAGCTTCTGCTGCCAGGAATCTTCTGGCACCAAATATCAACAGTACTGAGGTCAGGAGACTTCCAATGAAAAGCCGATTTAACTCAGCCAAGTTGAGTCTATGCTCCAGGGCATCAAATTCTGTTTGCCTCAGACTCCAAGTGTATTTCTCCACCTTCTGCTTAATACTTGTGTGAGAGAAAAAGTGTCTTCCCCAAATCAGAGATAATCAGAAGTCTCATATCTCTGTTGGTCCTAACTGGGTGGGAATGGACAGTTTCATTCAGGGCATACTTACTGCTAGAAACGGTTTTCATAGTGTATAGCCTTAGTTCATTCAGCACTCTCCCAGCCCTCGTGTCCTAGGATAGTATGTGGTCCCAATTCGCCAGGTCTGGGTTTCATGTAAGCCCTTCCAGGACATATTTATCAAGTGCCACATTAACCTGAAGATCTTCAAACTGCAGATACCACACCTAGCCAATCAGGCATTTCTTATTTAGCTCACCACCAGGAGGTGTAATGGCTGATTTATTGTGTCATCACCTGGGTGATATAAAGGGAAAATGAGGAAGGATGGATCTACTTCTGTTCTTCAGAAGAGCTCCAGTCTTTGCCTTTACCTTGGGTATCATCTCCTGGCTTCTAGTGCGGATTCTTTGACTTCCATCTCAGATCCCTTAGTCTTCTGGTGTAAACTCTTCAACATTTTGTCACAGACCTATCAGCCTTCTGTTTCAGACTTGCATGGGAAACTGCAGTAACTTACAGACTTTGGACTTTAACCTTTAGTCTCTAGTGTGCAGATACCCTCTGCACGCTTCCTCATCCAACTCTGTGACTAACCATCATAAGCCAATCTTGTAATTTCTTACACATTTATATGTCTTACGTTATATCTTTTTTTCTAGTAAAACACTGACTGATATAGGTGGTTCCAGGGCAGCTCTGCAGCATGAAGAATCCAAGCTTTGCTCTACAGTTTTGCTTCACAGCCCTCAACACCATCCTTTTCATCCACATAGTTGTGGTCTCTTGGTCACAAGGTAGCTGTGACAGCTTCAGACTTTACAACTTCTCACTGTGCTTTGAAGTAAGAAGTGGACAAATGGAAACTTTTTATTCTAGAGTTTCTTTTATCTAAGTAATTATTTTCTGAGATGATGCCCTCCCCTGTAATCTTCCTCTTGCAACTCACTGACTAGGACCAGGCTGCTGGTAACCCTAAGAGATGATTAGGATGGAGAAGCTAAGGTAGATAAAGGAGAAGGTAGTGGGCAATGGTTATAGGGTGAACATGTATCAGTGTCTGCCACAAGATGACTGTGCTACTGCAATCCAGAAGTGGTGCTAGACCCTGGGAATAGTAACTGGGCACTCACAGCACATCACTTACAGTGTCTATAGTATTTAACTTGGGGCCTTTTTCGGGAGTAAGTCTCCTGCCATGGGCAGGGTTTTCCTTCCTCATAGTCTTACCTCTGCAGCCACCAAAAAGTCGCTAGGGGCCTGTTGTGATTTGGAAACTGACCTGGTCACTGTGTCACAACCAAGGTGATGTATGTAGGACAGCATTCTGGCATCCCAGTCCCTCCTTTATCTCTCCTCAATCATTTCTGGATCTGTCCTTATTTGAACCCAAGACAGTACGTCTATACACAGTGAATCAGACCCAGACTGCACTTCTAAAGCATCTGGGAGAATAAAGCTCCTCCCAGTGAGGTCATCCCTGCCCCTGAGTTCTGTGGGTACATGGAATGAGGTTGGGAATCAGAGAGCTCTGTGCATCGCAGGGCAGGAAGCCATCTTAAGGCTTTCATGTCCAGTGTCTGTGAGCCTGCTCTGCTCCTTTGCTGTCTGTGCCTTCAGACACCAGGGCTGCAGCTTCCCAGTGCCTTTACTAGATTACAGGGTCACAAGGAGGAAAGACTTATGTGGAGGGAGGAGCTGCCAGGCACTATACGCAGGAAACAGTGGTGGAGAGTGAAGGTGTATGTAGTCAGAGGTAGGGCTGCAGGGCCAGCTGCCTGTGTAGATGAGGAAGAGGAAAATACCCTAGGTAAACTCATGGCTCAGCATTACTTGCCTGGGCAGGTGGTGAGCTCCTCATCATGAGAAACATGATAAGAAATCCTGGAGGATTCCACTCAGAGTTGTTGAGAGGTGATACCTCCTCCTCACGACAGCCTAGGACATCAAAGTCTTCCCATAAATGAGGTTTTGGGCTTTCATGAACTTCAGATGTCCCTGTCTCTTCAAAGCTCTTGGGCCTTTGTGAGTTAGTGAGCCTATGGGGAGGGCTCCTGAAGCTGGGTTGTTCCTTCTCTGGGATATTATAGGGAAGAACTCACAAGTCGATGGGTTCTTTTGTTTGTTCAGGCTGCTATACTAGAAATACCATAGACCAATGGTGTCATGCCTATGGCACGCCTGCTGCAGTGGGCTGTTTGTCATCATTGAAAGTTCTCAAAGGTTTGCTATCACTGCCAAAGACTCTATGACCTAAGCAGCAAAGATATGCTTCTTGTGATTTCAGAGGCTGAAAGTCCAAGATCGAGGCTCTGGCACATTTGGTGTCTGGTAGCATCTACTTCCTGACTCATGGCTGGCACCTTCTCAGTGTGTCCTTCCCCTAAAGAAGGACTGAGGCATTTCTCTGGAGTCCCTCTTAGAAGGGTTTTAAGAGGGGCCCTTATGACATCACCACCCTTTCTACGTAATCCCCTCCCAGAGGCCTCACCTAATATTGTCATGCTGAAGTTATGATTTCAACACAGGAGTTTGGGCAACATAAACATTCTGCCCATCTCCATGGAGAAGATTCTGTATGTGTCTTTTAGATAGGTGTGGTGTCTAGATGGGGCTGAAGCACCTGAAAGATAGGGCAGGCAGCGAAGACTCAGGGAAAGAAAGTCGTGTTCTGCTTTCAGCTTTCAGGTGACACAGGGACAAGGATGCAGGGATCCTGAACAAGGAAGCTGGGTGAAATTAGTCTTAAATGCTTTACAGTACCTCTCCATGCAGGCATGTGAGTCTCAAGGTGACCCACAAACTTGTTGCACTCCAGGTACTCAGGTGCAGGTGCAGGGCCATGACAAGGTGGAGGTGGGATAAAGGGAAGGATGATGCCTGGCCTGGCTTCTGGCTCATGATTAATCTTGGTAATGTTAAAATTGACTGGATTAGTAAATGCCTAGCTGGTTTGTCAAGTATGCTTCTGGTTATGTCTGTGGGGGTGATTCCTGAGGTAATTGACATGTAGGCCTACAAACTGAGGAAGAAGGGCAACTCCAGCTGTGGGTAGCACCATCCAATAGGTTTGCATCGACTTGGAATAAAGGAAAAGAACGAAAATAATGTGCATTTGAAAACCTCCATTCTGCTTAACTGGGTTTGTCTTTTGCTGCTGTCTCCTGTGGACATCAAGACTCCAGTTTCTCAGCCTTCCAATGGGAACATACCAGTGACTCCAGGGAGCTTTCAGGATATCAGTCTTGGACTAGTGCTGCATCCTTGATCCCGCTTGTCCTCTTCCACCTTCCTGGGCTGAGCAGCTAGTGCATCCTTTGGTTCTCCAGAGTGCAGACAACCATCATGGTTGCATTGTGGATGTAGCTTTCTTGCCTCTGATCCTATAGGCCTATCAATAAATTTCCCAGGCAGAAATACACACACACACACACACACACACACACACACACAATGTGCCCATGCACACGTTTATGTATAATATTTTTTCTGTTCCTCTAGAGAATCTAAAACCAATACAATGTGGTAGCAGAGATAATGCACCCCCTATTCTGTCTATGACTCCAGGAGCTGTAGATATTACTTTATATGGCTAAAGAGACTTTTCAGATGTGATGAGAAAAGATTCCTGAGATAGAGTTTTCCTGGATCATCCTAGTGGGTGTGATTGGAATCACAGTGGTCCTTATAGGAGGGAGCCAGGAATACAGGGCAATATGGTGATGAGAACAGAGTCAGAGGTGATATACTTGCAAGATGAAGGGGGTCTGTGAGCCAAGGAAGCTGGAAAGTCAGGGAAATGATCCTAAACTGGGGCCTCCAGAAAAAGTTATGCACCTGTACAGCTGCTCCCTGTGACCTCAGGTCTGAATCATGCATTGTTCACCCTCTTCCTCTTTCTATCGTGTCATCTTCTGGAGAGCAAGGAGGGCCCAAGAGAATGACTTCTGTCCTTGTCCATAACTGATCCAGTTATAGCAAGTGACATTGCAGGATGTGCTCTTACATGTGACTGGTCCTCCAAGTATTCAGATGAACAGCAGATATTTGTTTAGCAAAAGTATGTTTCAAAGTATTAGGGATATACTTATACTATTTTATATACAAAATTGTTAATATATTTACAGGTATAAATATGCACATTATTATATATACACATCTACATATAATCAATAAATATATATACACATTGCCTTGTTTATCCAAAATTCAATTGTGAGTGGATGTTCTATATCTTATCTGCTAATTCAGCTTCTGCAGCCATCAGAGACCTGGGGATCTAACATAGCCCAACTGTCACTGTAGCTTTGAGGACCTCTTTTCTATCCACAGACTAAAAAGATCAGAAACATGTGCCCTCTTTAAAATACACACCTGCCTTTCCCAAGCCGCCTCTGCCAGAGGCTAAGTGTTAGAAACACTGCCAGGACTTTGCTCAGGGGTCACTTTGGGTGCCCTCAGCACCCAGTCTCACCTCATCCATTCATTTTCTTCTCTGCGCTGTTGACACACGAGCTTCTCCTGCCTGCAGTGGAGGTGACTTCTCTGAATCATGGATTCCACTTGTCGAGTTCCTGGAGAGAGCTCTGCTTTGAGAAAATGGAGCTGCTGGATCAAGTTCTGACTTGTTAGAGGGAATCCTGTTTAGAAGGCGCCCCAGACATGTCAGCAGCAGCTGCTCTCAGTGCTGAGAGAATGGCAATGATTTTCCCGGGGAGATGTGGAGCAGCATCCTAGAAGAAGCAGTTAGGCAATAATTTAACATTGTTGTTCTGCCCTGAGCTGACATGAGCTGCTTCTCAAGGGAGAGTTTAGGGAAGTTTGTTCTCTCCGTGGGAAATCACAAAGCCATTCAATTTGTTTTCCACTTAAGACCCTGAATGTTCAGTGATAGGGATTCATTCATTCATTCATTCATTCATCATAGGCACATTTATTAAGTCAGGCCCTCCTTAATTTCACTTGCTAAATGTTTGTGGCAGGTGTTCATTCATTTATCCATTCATTAATTCATTAATCAGACATTGCCACGTGTGCATGTGTTTCTGTGCTGGAACCCAGAGATATTTGAATACAGGAGTCAGTGAGGACGAGCTTTGCCCTCTAAGAATGGATTTCCAGTGGGGAAACTGTGCTTCTAAGCAAACGAGCCATACACAATGGTTTGGTTGGACTCCATTTATTGAGCACTGCTGTGCACCAGTCACTTTGCCTGTACCCTTGTCCTTATACACTGTACCCAAGCCATTCCTTGAAGCAAGGTCATCTCTTTCTCTCTACTCTGGTGATGAGAAGACATAGATTTTGAGAGCTGAAAGTACTGAGCTCATGTTACACAGATGAGACCAAGACTCAAGTCAAGGTCTGTCCTTCTCCGAAGCTCAAACAATGACTACTCTTCCAAGTTGTGCCAGAATCAGTGAAAGAGATGAATTCAATAGGGGTAAATGGAGGCAAGCAGCAGGTCTGAGAAGGGCGTCTGAGTTGGAGTCCGGAGGCTGAGTACAAGTTTGGCTCCCCTGGAAGAGGCAGAGAAACTTTCTGGGTGAGGAAACCAGTATGTCTTGGAAAAGTAAGATATTTTGAGGGAGATAAGTGGCAAAATTTGGAAATAGCAGTAGGGGCCTCCAATGAATGAGCTGTCCAGAGTCTGGGATCATTTGTTATGTAGAAACAAAAAATGTGGCTCCGCCTTTCTGGGGCTGAGCATCTTAAGGGCCAATGACCTCAGGCATCACCCCCGCCTTATGAGTTCACAAAGGACACTTAGTTCCCCTATTATTTATTTCCATCCACCTGAATTAGAAATCTCAAACTTGAAAAATCAGCTCACAACAGAGAGAATTTCCAGTGAGAAATGATGTATGTGGCATTTAAGATCGGGTTGGCAGCCAGGCATGGTGGAACATGGCTATAATCCCAGCACTCTGGGAGGCTGAAGCAAGAGAATTGCAAGTTCATGCCTGGCCTAGGCAAATTAGCAAGAGTCTGTCTCAAAATAAAATATGAAATGGGCTAGGAATGTAATTCATGTGAACACCTTGCTCAATCTCCAGTACCTTTAAAAAAGATGCAGTTGATTATATATGCTGTTCTTAAAAACTCTGGGAAATAGTGTCCCATCCCATAAGGGGAAACCATGGTCTCCAAAGTAACTGACTCTGCACTATTGATAGAGATGTTGGACTATGCAGAACAAGAGTGTAAGTCTTTCTTTCTGACATCTGATAACCCTACTTGGTACCTGTGTTCACCCTGTACGTGTGTGCAACTCCAGTGCCCAAAATTCCTTCATTAGCCAGCAACTTCAAAATGTGCTGTGTCCAAGGGAAAAAAGAGAGGAAAAAAAATATAACCAAGTGTCAGTTTCAGAATATTTGTCCTGAGTTAAAAAAAAAAAAAAAAAGATTTCTGTTCTCTTGTCCTTTCTCTGCTGTCTTAGAAATTGGATTAGTCATTATTAAACATTTTGAAGTGGAATAAAAAAAAAAGGCAGAAGATTCCAAGGGCACATCGTCACTTTGATCTTAACAGAGCCGTCATTGTTGGAGCCTGCACAAAGGCAGTTTGTGTTACACATTGAGATCCTGGTAATTAGGGCCTTGTAATGACCCATTCCAAAAAGAAACAGCTCTATTCCTTATTTGCCGTTAAGAACACCAAGAGTTTATTTGCAGAGAATTGGGTTTAATTCAATTAGCAGGAATTGTGAGGCATTCACAACACAAGGTATATTAGCCCAGCACTTCGTTTGTAATGAGACCCAGAAAGCATTTAGGGAAAGAAAAGCTAATTACCCAAGATTCTCTTTTTTCAATAACACAGAAGGTTTAGTCCAAATTTCAGAGGCCTGTATTCCCAAATCCCTTAAGCTTTAATTAATGATTAACAGAGCAGAGGGATGCAGAGGAGGACAGCAAAGCTGCGCCATGGACTTGGTGCCAAGGGGTATCATTAATAAGCCCCACCCTCAGACAACACTTCACAGTTTGCAAAGCCTTTCCATAACCATTATCCGCTTTGAATATTCATGTCCTCCTCCTGGGCCTCTTCGCCAGCCCTGGGACTCTTTCCTCCCAGTGTGTCTTGAGTTTCAGATTACAATTTGCTCCTCACAGTTTGCTTGAGCAAGTCCTCAGTCAGCCAGCTGGTACATACTACACAGGGCAGATAGAAGCCATTTCTATCATCCCAGAGAGTTCTAAAGGGCAATGGGGAGTAGAAGGGGCGCCCCTGTCCCAGCTCCTCCTGCCTTTCTGTTTTTGATGTGGTGAGAGACACTGAGGAGGGAAAGGGTGTGGAAGGGAAAGAAGGCCATGCCTGACAAGCATATTGTGTGCAGGTTTGGGGTGTGCTGGTCACTGCACTTAGTCCTTTTAGGAAGAGTTCCTTTTCATTCTGGGTGGGTGTGGAAGTAGAGGCTTCAGGCAAGCAGGTGATGGAGCCAAGAAAGTCCCCAACCTCATGTCACTAATGGAAGGACGATGCTAGTGCTCAGGATGACCAAGAGTGTTCTACTGGATAGTCCTTGTACCTAGTGGATGGAAAGAGTCAGATGGGTCCCCAGTAGTGCTCTCTAAATCCCTCAGTTGCTGGCTGCCCTGAGGCTTGAGGTTTTCTCCAGAGCAGCCATGGGTAAGGAGCTCCTTTGTCCTGGATACAGCCAACACAGGGATGGATGTGTTATTGCATGTGGGCCCAGGCCACACAGAGTTGTCCTAACTGATGCCCACAAAAATGTCACCAGGTCTTGGCCAGATCCCAAGAGAGGGGAGAGAGACAGCAGCCCTAGGTGAGGAAAGTGAAGACCCTGGTGTTGCCTTAAGCAGGATGCTGGGAATCCCTAATGGTGTGTAAGGACTAGTTTGTTCCTTGAAGGTCATTTGAGGACTGATGAATTTGGTGATGAGCCTGGGGAGTTGGAGTGCAAAACACAGGACTCCCAAGTGGGTACATGTTGGAACATCCAGAAAAAGATGCTGCCATTGGGAGAAATAGGAAGACCCCTGGGTCCCACCTCCTGCTTTGGTGATCTGGAACAAGATGTGAGACTTTCTTGGCCTCATCATCTTTATCAACCAAAAAATTCTCAAATCTGATCTTGCTTGCTTCCCAGGACTAAAATGCTGTCACAGTGCTCCAAAGGGGTGAGCTGTTCCCAGACTATTGAAGCACTGGTGTTGCTTGTGAAGGAAAAGGAGGTTGATGGTGTCCCTCAGGTCTGACCACGGGCTGAGATTTCATTGGTGGCAGGTCCTGGGGCTGCAGGGCAACTGGGGAGGGATGAGCAATACTTGCTCCTTCATTCTTTTGTTCTCTTGGGAAATTTCAGTGAAGCTATTTGATGCTCCAGGACCTGACTTTCCTGGCTGCCCGGCCAGGACCAAGTCTTCTCTCTGATCACCCTCAGAGCAGATGATTTCTCACAGCCTCACTGTTCTAGTTCCTTCAGTGGACACCATAGCCCCCTCTTGGGGTTGCCATGGAGACGAATGAAAGGAGGACCTATAGGTGTACATCCCACACCCAGTTTATGGTAAACACCTTGGCTGTTGATGCCACCAATAAATCTCCAGAGGTTGTGGTACACAACTCACAGTTCACAGCTAAATGTGGTGGCCCTGGTGTTCTTGGAATGAGAAAACCTTCTGAGAAGCACATGCACAGGTGTGATGCCTGATCTGGAGTCTCCCAAACATCACAGACTTCAGATTTCCAGGTGAAGAGACTGGTTAAATTTGGAACTGTGAATAAACCAAGTACACATTTGTGCCATTGTCCCTTCTGTAACAGGCCAAGTGTTGGTGGCTACAATTGGCAGGAGAGCAAGACAGGCTTCCCAGAGCAGAGGACACCAGTAAAAATGAACGAACAAGCAGTTCATTGAGATAAATTGAGATGGAGACTGGCCCAGACAGAACACATAGGGCTGGTGAATGAGTCTGTTTGCTTGTCACTCCCACAATGCCCATGCTGAGATATAAGGAAAGGAGAGTTATCTAGGCTTATGGTTCTGCAGGTTCAAAGTTAAGGTGCGCATCTGCTGATGGCTTTCTTGCAGGTGGAGTTCCAGGATGGCACAGGATGACACATGCAAGATAGAGGCAGTACATATATGTGAATGTTTGCCTCTTCTCATCTACCCCTCTTCTTATAATGCTCCCAGGATGGAAGTATCTCTACTCTAATGACTTTACTTAATACTAATCAACTCCCAAAGGCCCTAGCCCTACAACACAGAAGTCCAGTTAAGTGTTACCCTCTTAATGTGTCACAGTAGAGACTGAATTTTAACAAATGAATCCCTGAGTCTGGGGGAGTTAAAAACCCAAATCATACTTCATGAAACCTTGGTGTCCTGTCACTAAGAGGGCAGGGCCTATTGATGTCTCCTTAGAGTGTCAAAGAAAAGGTTATATTTATTAACTCATATTTCTGACTGTAGTTTTTGACAAGCAGGAAGTCCTTGACTTTAAGGATAATTGAGGGTCCTGGGTGGTTATATGACTTTGAAAAGTAGTGCTAACAAGAGCCACCAGGGTATTGGTTAAAGCAGGAGATCTGAGGCTACTAAAATTATCATGAGGACTGTGCATACTTAGGGACAGGTCTGTGCGCAGTATTACTTGCTGAGCTACTATCAACCACAGGGTGTATTTGGTCCTGATTGTCCCCCACCAACACCCTTGTCTTGAGTACCAAGAAGCAAGATAAGAATTTGAATGGAAGTGGCTTATGCAGGAGGGGACCCCTGAAAGCACAGGGAGATGGGGTCAGAAGGAAGAGGAAAGGAGACTGAAGGGAACACTTTACAGAGCAAGTTACTGCTGGGAAACCTGGGTATTGGTGCATGGTTTGTTGAAGCAATGCTGCCATCATTTGAGGATGCTCCTGGAACGTGACTGCTGACCTCGTCCAGCCTGTCCTATGTACAAGGAACCACGTGAGTTCAGAGAAAGGCATCTGTAGGGAGAGTTTGCCAGTGCCTGCATGAAGGACCTGGGTGTGGGAACAGAGGGCGTGCAGGGGTTCTGAAGCATTTGCTGCATCCCTCTGTGCCTAGAACTCTCTCCTGGTCCTCTCTGTTCTCCCAGAATGCTTCCCTGAGCCTGTGCTCTGGGCCCATCTCAGTGGCTTCCACCTAACCTGGTTCTAAGGTCCAGTTCTCTAGGTTTTCAGCAGCTGTGCCCAGCAATCTTTCCCTGCATATATAGCTTTCTTCTGTTGCCCAGCCCTTCCCTCCAAAGAAGCATCACCTCGAATTTGTTCTGATGATTATTTATTAGTGCCTCCTGATGTGCATTTCCCTGCAGTGGGTGTGATATTGTGTAAGACCCTCTCCTCTGGAGTCTTTGGAGCTCAGTGTTGAGCTGTCATTTGTTGCTGAGAAGTAAACATGGAGGCTTTTTGTTCCCTTCAAAGCATGTTCCCAGCAACTCCCAGTGTAGCCCAGCAGGTACCTGCTCCTAACTCAAACGGAATGTTATATATTGGATTTGTTTTCCTTTGCGGATCATCTGCTCACAGATGTTTGTCCTTTGGCTTGTTTCTTTTTCTAATTAATTTTTTATTAAGTTTTGAAACACCTTCTGTCTCCACCAGTTCCAGCCACTGTAGGTAATTCTATTTACTCTGAACTCAGGCTGGTTGCCTGCCTTCCTAAGGCTGTGCAATCTCAGTGGCTAAGAGAGGACAAGAACTTCAATTAACTGGCCAAGTGGCCTTATCCTTTTTGTCCAGACAAGAGGGAAGGATGGTTGGATTCCTATGAGGAGTGGAAAAAAAAAAACGAATGACTCTGAGCCATCATGTGGAGGTAATGGGTGGAATAGAGGAAAAAAAAAAAAAGAGGGACAGACTGGAAATTACCTGCCAGAAAAAAATAGAACAGGTATTTTGGTACTTGTTTTGAATACACATGTGTGTATGTGTATACTCATATACACACATACACACAGACAAATGTGCATGCATGCACATACTTGAATCATCGAATTTGTGAGGCCATTCTTTGGAATTATTTACAGAAAGGATGAAGAAGAAATCAACAAAATATCAGTTGCACCAAGCATTGCATTAGGGTTTTATATTAAGTAGCAGTAGCAGTAATAAAGGTTCCAACAAAATAGTAATGCTGCATTGTGACAGTAGACATTTTGCATATCTATTCTGCCACGTTTGTTTCTGTTCTAAATTTTTTGTGTGCATTATTGCATTTACTCCTTAAATAACTACATAGTCCCCATTTAACAGATGGGAAAAATGAGGCACAGGGAAGCAACTTGCTTCAGATTATACATAGCAGAAAGGAGATGAAACTCAAGAGTCAGAAAAAGCCAAATCTTTTCTCTCCTTCACTTGCCAGCTCACAAGCACCCTAGGCTGGCTGTGAGGAGTTTAGGTTTGACCTGCCAGGCAGACAGATACTGATCAGTGGAGGAGAAGCAATGAATGCTGGTCTGGCAAGCATTCAGCCTGGTGGAGAATGATGCTAGGTGCATCTCAGTGGCTCCCTCATCCTTCCAAGCCAAACTACACTCTGGAAACCTGAAAACTTCCCTGTGCATGTGTGCCACAGGCCCATCGCCCTTTTCTAGGCCTTCTTCATTTGCCTATGCTGCTGTGCATTGACACTCAGAGTGATGCCAGATTGTCTTATACAATATATTCCCCAAGAGCTGTTCTGATTCTGCGCTGCCTTCCACTCAGAACAAAGTGATACCGCCATGCATTCAGATGCGTGCTCTGCACTGGTGCACAATAGAGTGCTTTACTCTTTGCTTTCAGATACTTCCCAGGATGCTTATTTCACCTCAGGTGCTCTTTCCCCTCCCAGTGCCTCTGACTGTTTCACAAGGCGGCTTCCACAATGCCAGGGATGACCTAAGATATACCAATCCTGCCAAAGAAGATGAGATGCTTGGGCCACTGGTCAAGGTGAACATTATTGTTCAGATCTGAAATGTCCCCCAAAAGTCTTGCGTGTTTAGGGGTGGAGCTTTTAGAGGGTGACTGGATCATGGAGATGATATACTCATCAGTAGATTCATCCATTGATGAGTTTAGTAGCTGTATTGCAGTTAGGAGGTGGGACTTTGTTGGAGGTAGGTCACTGGGAGTGTGATCTGGATGGGTGTATTCTTGTCGCTGGATCCTCCCTTCTCTCTTTGCTTCCTGGCTGCTGTGGAATGAGCAGCTTTCCTGTGCCAGGCCTTTCCATCTTGCCACTTTTGCCTTGGAGCCAGTTGACCATAGACTAAACCCACAGAAATAGTGAGCCAAATAAAGCTCTCCTTCTTTAAATTGTGGGGTTTGGGTGTATTGTTCCAGGAATGGAAAAGCTGACAAATACAGTAAAGTAATGAGAAGAGAACAGTATCAGCAGCACTGGCCTAGCAGTGATCACCTTGCTTCTCCTCAATCCTGAGGCCAATATGGGAAGGACAGAGATGGCCATGTGGCTGAAGCAGTGCATCAATTATGTCATCTTTGTGATGTCTGGAATTCTGAACATTTATTCCTGGCATTTTTTTCATTTAGGTTCCAGAAATATTGTACCCTTTCAAAAAAGAGTTATTGTTCCTGTCTATTCAGAGTTGACAGGAAGCTACATGCTTAGCATTCTGGTGGTGCAGGGTTTGCTAGATGAATCAGTGAGTGAAAGAGGGAAGCTGTCATGCTTAGGTTTGGAGAGCTTTGAACATGTCATGTGGCCAATATCAGGTCTCCCATTGTGGCCAAATATACCCGAGTTCAAATCACCACCGGCCATAACCAGCTGATGCTGTTACCCCTCTCCAACCAACAATTTTTAAAATTGAGAGAAATAAGTGAATCTACACCATAGGTTGTAATGAGATTTCATTAGATGATATGAAAGGTCCTGACAACAACTTGCAAAGTCCTGCAGGATCATCCTTGTCAATGTTTACATCTTTTCATATTAATAAAGTTGTATAGAGTATGTCCTGAGCTTCCCAAATCATGGTGGCTCATGCCACCAAATCTTTGCCCACACTACTCCTTTTCTCTGGGTTGCCCTCCTTCCTGGGTCAAGTCTTGTCAGGGCAGAGCTGAGATATGTTTCTTGAACCAGTGTGTGGAAGGAGGAATCTTGCAGGGTAGGAGTGCAGGGGAGGGAGGCACAGAGGAGTGAGGGGAGCAGGATGCAGCATCTAAGCAAGGATATGGCTTAGATAAAGTTAAGCCCCAGCCCGATTGCATGTGCTATAAACAATACCACAGTTTTCACTTCCTAAAGCCAGGTATTTGAATTTATGCATCACTGTAATCAGCCAGCCATTGGATGCAGGCTGTCCCTCTGTTCACGTGGAATCTCCCCAAATCTTCCAGAAAGAGTGGTTGGTGTGAGCCCTTCTCACCAACTCTCAGAGCAACTAGGAAGCAGGGACTGGCTTGATGAATGGTATGTGGGTTAGCTACCACCCTTTCCCTCTCACCATACTTAGACACATCCTTCAGGACACTGCTCTCTTACCACCTCCTCATGCCTTCTCCTCTTTCTCTGATGCTCTCTGAGTCACTCCCGTCTCTCTGAGCCCCTAAGACTTCTCACTGCTGGCACTTTGGCTATGACACATTGCACAGTTATATAATGGCATGTTTATACCTCATATCAGCCCAGGAACAGAGGCCGGATGTCAGGGACACCTTGTATGTGGATAGAGAAGGCAGCAATGGGGTGTAAGAGCTGAATGGCATGGGATCCCTGGGGTGGGAGAAGGTGCTTCTGTTTACTGTTTCAGTATTGGGTAGAGTCTGGTGTCTGCAGTTGAACTCCTACATTTTCCTACCAGTCAGCCGTTGGCTTCTGGTCATGGCCTGAAGGATTAATGAGAGTCCAGTGAGATTGTGTTATTAAATTCCTAAATAGGAGGCAGGGAGCAAAACTTGGTAAAAATGCTGGAGTTCAGCTCTAGGGTAAGGCTAACCCTTGGATTTGAGAAACAGAATTTCATCTCAGCCAGAGTCAGACCCTACATGGATCAGCAACTCTAATCTGTTCACCATCTAGCTATACATGCTAGGGCCCACCTTGATGATTTCCTTATTGGCAGTGTGCCTTCTTCTGGGCTGCAAAAACCAAGGCCCCTCATTGGAGGGGTGATGGTGAAGAGCCCTCTTAGGAAGGGAAAACAATTAGTACCTAACCCTAGTTCAAGGTGCAAAGTCATGAGGGGAGGAGGAGAAGGCAGGACAACCAGTAGTTTTATGATTTCAAGTCTTATGTTTAAGTCTTAAATACATTTTGAGTTGCTTTGTAATTTGGTGTGACACATGTCCAATTTAAATTTTTTTTTTTTGCATGTGGATATACAGTTTTGCTAGCATCACTTATTGAAGAGTCTATGTTTTTTCCATTGTGTGATCTTGCATCCTTGTTGAAGATTGGTCACCTGTAGATGGGTGATTAATTTTAGGCTTTCTAGTCTGTGCCCTTGGACTAAATGTTTGGGTTATTGTAATTTTGTGATGTGTTTTGAAACTGGAAAGTGTGTGGTACCTCCAACTTTGTTCTTTTTGCTTAAGATTGCTTTAGCTAACTTGGGGTCTTTTGTGGTTCCATATGAATTTCAAGATTTCAGAAAACTTCTGTAAATAATGCCACTGAGATTTTGATATTGACTACATTGAATATGTAGATCATTTTCAATGATATGAATGTTTTAACAATATTCAGTCTTACCATTCATGAACACAAATGTCTTTTCACTTTTCAATGTCTTCCTAAACTTCTTGCATCAATGTTTTACAATTTTCAGTGTGTAGAACTGTCACTTTTTAGGGTAAATTCGTGCCTAAGTATTTTATGCTTTTGTTGCTATTGTGAATGGCATTACTTTAAAAATTTCTTTATGGATAGTTCATTGTTTTTATATAAAAATGCAATTGATTTTTGTGTGTCGATTTTATGTGTCACAACTTTGTTGGTTTGGTTATTACTTCTAACAGTTTTTGTTGATTTTTAGAAGTTGCTTAGATATATTATTCTTTCATCTCAAGGAGAGATGATTTTACTTCTTTCTTTTTGATTGAATGCCTTTTGTTTCTTTTTCATGTCTAATTGCTCTGTCTAGGGATTTTCAGTATTGAGTTGAATAGAAATTTTGTCTCCCCTTATGGTTCATGATGTTCATTATAGAATTTTCATATATGGTCTTTAATGTGTTGAGGTAAGTTTCTTCTAGACTTATTTCATTGAGAGTCTTAACCATGGAGAAATATTGGAGTTTGTTGACTGCTTTCTCTGCATATTTGAAGTGATCATGTGAATTTTTCTTTTCATTTTTTAAGTATAGAATATTGTATTGATTGATTTGAATATGTCAGGCCACTCTTGGACCCCAGGGATAAATCCCACTTGGTCATAGTGCATAATCCCTTCATGGTGGTACTGAGTTTAGTTTGCTAGTATATTGCTGACCTAATTCATTTCCTTGTTCATTCACGATACTGACTGACCTGTGGTTTTCTTGTGGTAATTGTTTTTGGTTTTGGCTTCAGGATGGTACTAACCTTATACAATGTGTTTGAAAGTATCCCCTCTCCTTTTTTGGAAGAGTCTAAGAAGGAAATAGCAGAAGCAAACAATACTGTAGACAAATGGACCCAATAGGCTTACATACACTTTCCCAGCCAGCAGCAGCAGCATAAACATTCTGCTCAAGCTCACCTGGATCATTCTCTAAGATACACCACATACTAGGTCATAAAACAAGCATTAACAGATTGAAGAAGACTGCAAACATTCCATCTGTGTTTTCTGAAAGCAACTGTATGAAACTAGATATCATTGTAACAAAATGGAAAAATATACAAATACATGGAAACTAAATAATATATTTTCAAACAATCATTGGGTGAAAGATGAAATTAAAAGAAAATTTTTAGAAATTAAGAGGCAAATTAAAATTAATATGCAATGCATCAAAACTTATGGAATATAGCAAAAATGGGTAAGAGGGAAGTAAATTGCAGTATATACATTGAAAAAAGAAGAAAAAAGAAGAGAGTTCCCAAATAGCCTCACCTTATAGCAAAGGAGCTAGAAAAAGAAGAGCAAAATAAGATCAAAGGGAAAGTAAGCCGATGAAGGGAAATAAAAATGATCAGAGTAGAACTAAATCAATAAAAAATAGAAAAACAATGGGGAAAAGTCAACACATCTAAGAATTGGCTTTAAAAAACCAAAAAATAGCTACACTAAGAAAAAATGAAAGAAAACTCAAGTAATATCAGAATTGAGAGAGTGAACCTTCCAACAGATGTCTTAGAAGTAAAAAGAATCATAAAGGACTACATATTCTAGTATATATTAGCAAATTGGTTATCCTAAGACAATTAGATGTATTCCTAAGAATAGGTAAGCTACCCAAACTGAAGAAATAGAAAACCTAAACAGATGAACAATCACAGGTCAGCATTCACTCTTCAAAAACCTCCCACCGAAGAGAAACCCAGGACCAGATGGTTTCACTGGTGAATTCTACCAAATGTTCAAAAGGGAACTGATATCAGAGTCTAGCTTTGAAGAGGACCAGTTGTGTTACCTAGCTTAAGCTAATTCTCTTTCACTTAATGTCTGTGTCTTTAAAATGAAGACTATGCCGGGCGTGGTGGTGCACACCTTTAATCTCAGCACTCGGGAAGTTGAGGTAGGAGGAGCGTTGTGAGTTCAAGGCCGGCCTGAGCTACATAGTGTGACCCTGCCTCAAAATACTAGGGCCGGGAGTTCCGCTCAGTGGCTTAAGCGCCTGCCCTGGCTTGTGCGAGGTTGTGAGTTCAATCCCTGGTGCCTCAAAAAAAAAATAAAATAAAATAAATAAATAAATAAATAAAATAAATAAAAATAAAAATAAAATGAAGACTATGATGGAATGGAATTTGAGGGTGATCATGAGCATTTAATGAGCCTCTACAGTGCCTCTTGGATATATTACTAATAACATTTTGAGCCAGATAATCTTTTGTTGTGGAATCTGTCTTGTGCAGTGTGACCTTAACTCATTAGATAATGGTAATCCCTCCCCTGCTGAGTTACAACAATCAAAAGTGTCTCTAGTTATTACCAAAGACCCATGGCAGGGGAAGGAATTACTCCTGGTTGAGAATCACAGAACCACTATATGTAAAGCTCTTAGAGTGAAAAGGTCCAAACATTGGCTATGATGATTGACATCATTGACATCAGTGTTGTAATTAGTAATAAGAATATGCTCTAGTTAGAATAATGCCAGTTTCTATTTAAAAAAATAAGTTGCATTCCCTCCACATGGTAAGGTTTACTTTTTGTCTCCCTGGGACCCCAGTGTGGGTGTCCCTGTGGTCCACAAGCAGGGGTCCAGGATCATTCTGTAATGCAGTGTTCCCCTACTCTCCATCTCAGAATTACATGGGAGGCACACCTGCCTTTCAAGCTTCTTGGGCTGGAAGTGCCTCAGTCATTGTTGATCACATGACATGCGTAAGAACTAGTCACCTGCTTCCATCTAGATGCAGGGAAGACCAGGAAGTATGGGCCCTGACTGGGCAGCTATTTCCCAGTAGTGACTCCAAAAGATGGCAGGGGAAGTGTGAGGTGGTAGGGGTCACACAATCATTCCTGTCATCAGTCAGCAAGAGGGCTTCACATTTTTGGGCTCTCGCCTGACTCTCTGTAGGGCTCTTTCATGTGGCCCTCTGGTGGCCTTTTGCACATACTCCAGTCACTGAGATACACGGAAGGACACCTCTTGTGTTAGGTTCCCAGAACTTGCAGGAAGGCTGAAAAGGCAGGTAGAAAGAGGCAGGAAACAAGCCAGCAAGAGAGCTCTGTGAAAACAAGAATCACCTCATAGCATGGCAGTCTGGACAAAAATCCACTTATGGGATAAATGCCTTCAGGCCATTTATACCCACTCTCATGTCACTGGCTCAATAACTGAGATCTCAGGAGAGAGGGAAGGGTGCTTGGTCCTGCATTATACTTGTGTGTTCTGCAAGATTGACAAGAAGCATCTAGCCCAGTCATCCTGCATGTCAGACTCACCTGGGGAACATTCATGGAATATCTATGTCCAGTCCCCTTCCAGGTCAATGACATCAGAGTACCAGGTGGTCCTACACAGAAGCCTTCATCTAGCTCCTTGAGTGACTTTAATATGTATCCAGCATAAGTAATCAGTGGAGCTTGGCATAGTGACACATGTCTATAATCCCAGTTACCTAGGAGGCTGAGGCAGGAGGATTGTAAGTTGAAGGCTAGCCTGGGCTACACAGCAAAAACCTTGTCTCTAAAAGCAAAACAGAGCTTGGTTTCAACTGGCCCTGCCCCCACATGCACTCCAGCAGCCATCAGAAGCCGGTGTCTGCCAGTAACTAGCTTGGTAGGGGGGCAGCAGCCAGCCCAGCACCCGTGCACACTGCAGCAGCCATTGGAAGACACTACCTGTAGGTAGCCAGCACAGGCTAGGAAAAACAGCAGCTGGCCCTACACCAGCACACCCAGTGGCCACTATTGGATACCCGTAGCCAGCACTGGCCAGGAGAACCCAGGAGAACCAAATAGCCACGCTCCAGAGAAATTGTAGCCAACATGGGAAGTGTCTAGGATTCCACTACCCACTTGTTTGGAAGAACCCAAGAAAATGTCAAAATGAAGAAACAAAAGACAGTCCCTGGACTCCAACCCAAGCAGAGCAAGTCCAGGAGATGTAATCATGGAAGAGATTGAGAGTTGCACACCTGAAGTTTCTGAAATGATGGCAACTGAAGTAAAGAGACAACTTCTAAGGCTATAAAAGAAATTAGAACAGAATTACTATCTCAGGTAAAAGAAGAAATAAAAAACACAATAAAAGAATTGCTAAGCGTCTCTAAAGAAGACATAGATAAAAAAATAGAGGAGCATAGGAAAATGAGGGAAACCATGAATGAACAATATAAGAGAGATTTAGAATGCATGAAACAGATTCAAAGAGGGATCCAGGGAATTAAAACCTCCATTGAAAGCTGGCAAAACCACTTGAAAGAAACTGAAGATGGACTTTCAGACCTTGAAGACGGGTGTGCAGCTTGCAATCATGAAAGGAAAGATCTTTTAAAAATAACAAGGAACCAGGAAATAACAATCCAACAACTGCAAGATGGTGCAAAGAAAAATAATTTAAGAATAATAGGTGTCAGTAAAAAAGCAGAGGTCAATGCAAATGACATTAGAATTCTATTTACAGAAGTAATAGCAGAAAACTTCCCAAACATGGGAAGAGGATCTGGCATACAGATAAGTAAGGCATGTAGAACTCCAGCTAACTGTAACCAAAATAAATCTACACCCAGACATATAATAATCAAGATCCCAGATATTCAACACAAGAACAGAATATTAAAAACTGTTAGAGAAATGAAACTGATCACCTATAAAGGAAAACCCATCAGAATCATGACATACTTCTCAACACAAGCCATCAAGTCAAGAAGAGCTTAGAGTGAAGTATTTTAAGCCCTGAAAGAAAACAACTTTCAACCCAGATTGATGTACCCTGCAAAACTATCTTTTAAAATTAATGGAGAAACAAGGTACTTCCATGACAAAGAACAACTGAAGGAATTCATGGTCACCAAACCAACCTTACGAAGAATACTGAAGGACATTCTAGAAAGAGATAAAAATGACTACGGTTCCAGGAACAGTGCCAGAGGGGAATCACTGAGCAGGGCAGACAATTAAATGGAGGGGAAAAGTGGAAGCCAACAGCAGGAAAATAGTATGGCAGACATTAGCCAGTGCACATTGGCCATAATCATTAATGTAGATGGCCTCAATTCACCAATAAAAAGAAATACAGACAGAGTGGATCAGGAGACAAGATCCATTAATATGCTTTATTTAAGAAACACATTTAACTCAAAAGGAAATTCATAGGTCAAAGGACAGAAGACAATACTCTATGTGACAGGGAATCAGAAAGAAGCAGTAGAGGTAGCTTGCCCATCAACTGCAGAATGGATAAGAAAGATATGACATTTCTATACAAGGGAAAGCTACTCAGCTATAAAGAAAGATAACCTCAAGGCTCTTGAAGGTAAATGGATACAACTTGGGATCATGCTCATGGGTGAAATGGCTCAGAGTTATGTGGGTGAACATTGTGTTGTCTCTCTAGTATAAAAAACTAAAGGAGTTAGTGGGATCCAAAAATGCGTAATAGATGTTATGAAGGTGAAAGGGGAGAAGATGTCTAGAGGGGGAAGGCAGTGGCCATTGTTAATCTATATCCTGTTTTGAAACCCTGTATTGTTTTCATTGTTCTGTGTAGCTTGGTTTTATTCTGTTTTATTTTGTTTTCTTTGATGTTATCATATTTGATGGCATGGACAGCTATTTCAAAAATAACAAAATGTATTATAGTAGCCATTATTGATTTCTTATTATCTTGTTTTGAAGCCCTGTATTGCTTTACTTGTTTTCTTTTGATTGATTTTATTCTATTTTGTTTTGTTTGATTTTATTATGTCTGATGGTATAAACAGCTACTTTGAAGACAACAAGATGCAAGATGCCACTTTATATTCCTATTGTCTTGTTTTGAAGTCACTTATTGCTTTCATTGCTTTGTTTTGATTGGTTTTATTGTGTTCTATTTTGTTTGATTTTATTATGCCTGATGATATGGGCAGTTATTTTAAAGATAACAAGAGGCATAATGGTAGCCATTATTGATTTCCTTTTATCTTGTTTTGAAACCTTGTATCACATTCATTGTTTTGCTTGATTGACTGTTCTAATTTTTGTTTGATTTTATTATGTCTGATGGTATAAACAACTACTTTGAAGATAACAAGATGCATTATGTTAGCCACTGTTGTATTCCTATTGTCTTGTTTTGAAGTCCTGTATTACTTTCATTGTTTTGTTTTGATTGGTTTTATTGTGTTCTGTTTTGTTTGATTTTATTGTGCCTGATGGTATAGGAAGTTATTTTGAAGATAGCAAGAGGCATCATGGTAGCCATTTGTTGATTTCCTTTTATCTTGTTTTGAAGTCTTGTATCACATTCATTGTTTTGTTTTGCTTGTCTCTATTCTATTTCTTTCAGTTTTATTCTCTTCAAACAAAGCAAAACAAACAAAAAACAAAACATCAAAAAGCATCAGTGTATCTGCCCCTTTAACATCTCAAGAGGAAAATAATCCACTTCCATTTACCTCCTCATTAAGACCACACAACATTGGACAACTTCTTGGCAAGAAAATCAAGATGCACTTAGGAAAGGGAATGTCATAATGGACAGATCCAAAAGGACAAATATCTCCTTACTTAGCATGTATCTTGGGTAATAAAAGGTACCCTATATCCCACTCTCCAACACCAAACACTCCAGACCAGGTGTCTTTTCCAAGCTCCTCCTTGTTCCCTTCCACAGGTTTTGCCCTGGACCTCTCCTGGAGCTACATGCATTTCTAAAGAGGACACCTAGGGGTCACAGTCTGAGCTTTTTAACACAAAGAAAAGTATCCCCAATTATAGGATTCCAGGCACTGTGACCATGAAAGGAGAAGATACTGAGGACTCCAGAGGTATTTCCATAGCAACTCAAACCTCTCCACAGGGCTTTGGAGGGAGAAAGTCTGCCACCAAAAGGATACTACCTCATACTTCCTCCACCTGTGGGTGATGGTGAAGAGGGAAAAAGAAGGGATTAGGAGTCAGGCTATCTTGAGCTCACACCCACACTCTTACTCTTAAGTGCTGTGCTTTTCAGAAAAGATTCTTAACCTCTTGGGGCTCTTAATTTCCATAGCATTGCTGAAATGGAGATAATAACACCTCCCTGATGATTACAGCATAAATAAACACTATTGATGATTACAGCATAAATAAAGGCCACAGCCCAGTGCTTGATACAGAAAATGCAGACAACAATGCCAGGTCCCTGATCTCTTTGCTCCATGTTCTTTGGAGTCACACAGCCCAACTTTGCTGTGGATTACTGATCCTTGGGGAAAGTTAGCATCAGAACGATTAGCAGATGTCCAAGGACCACTGGGAACTAGATGATGTCTAGAGAGTTACATTCTGTATGTTTGTTTACTAGAAAAAATTTGGAAAGTGTAGAAAACACAAAAAAAGAAAATGAAATATCCAATGTTACTTTCTAAAGAAACTCATTTTTCTTGCATTTTCTTCCCACATTTCTTCAATTAATGTTTTAACATAATTGCACTCATGTAATGTAGGTCGTTTATATCTTCATTTTTGCTTTCTTCCTTGAAGACTTTTCCCATGTTATCTCAGACTTTGCTTGACATCGCTTTATTCATCATGTAATAATTCATGAAACTGGGATGAGCCAGCATGCTGAGTCAGTCTCCTATTGTTGTAAAACTGTTGTTTCTTATTTACTTTTCCATTACCTAATTTTTAGATAAAGCATTATTTTGTGCCACAAACCTTCTACTGTATTTACAATATACAAGAAAGTCTACTAAGTGCAGAGGTTTTGGGTCTACATTTCCAGATTGCTGAACTAAATTTTAAAACAAAACATTCCTAAGAGCTTTTTTAAACCTTGCATCCTGGCCTCAAAAAGTAGCAAGAGGTCCTTAGAAGAAAACATCCTGAGTGACAGCCTTCCCCAGTGGGGGCAGGACTCTGCAGGCAAGGGCTCGGGCAGCCCCAACAACCACTTTTTACCCCAGTCCAGCTGCCACCCTTCCTCATAATTAAGCTTCAGATAATGTTTGCAATCTCCCCATGTTTTCCAGTATGTGTCATGGTGACTGATGGACTCTTCACAGCTCAGACACCCATCAACCCAGCACTGTAACTACTTTAACCTCCCTTAATATACCAACTTCAACGGCAAACCAAGGGTAGGGATTTGTCAGGCTTGCCCTGCTCAGTCCTCAACTCACTCCCGTGGAGCTCTCTTCTCTCCCCTCACCCCTATACCCCTTCCTTCTCTCAGGATCATCTGTGACACAGACCCTGGGCAGTGGTTCAGCACCATAACTAAAACTATTTTTAGGTTACAAGCTGCCAGGATTCTGAAGCAAGTGCATGTAAATATTTCATTTCTGACAAGTGAGAGTTATTAAGGGAAACCTTGAGCATTTCTTGAGAGGAATTTTAAGAGATGTGTATTCACTGGACATGTCTGGAGCTTAGAGTTTGGTGGAGGGAGGGGCAGTAGGTGAGGAGATAAAGTTCATCCATGAATGAACTCCTTTCTTTTTCATACTTACATTCCAAAATCTGGGTCTGGGATGAGTTTTGGCAGCTCAGAGGCTGGAACCAAGTCCTGGGCTAGAACAGAAGGGAGGGTTGCAGGAGAGAGGGACATTGTCCATTTTCACGAATACTGCTTTAGGTGATCTGTGAGTAAGCTGCACTGCAGAATAGAGTGAGGCTCACAATTTGGGTGCTAACAACTGCTGAGGCCATTGTAGTTTCTGTGCCAAACTAACTGAAACCACAGCCAGCCACATACTGTCTCCAACTTCATGCCAGGCATTCTTTCTGAATCTACATGAAGAAGCAGTGAGATAGATTTTTGTGTCTGTATATAAATAAGGAAACTGAGGCTCAGAGAGGTGAGGCAGCTTTCCTGTGGTTTTACCAGCCTGTAGGTAGAAGAGTAAGATATATAAAGCTCAGGTATTTCTAACTCCCAAGAAACCCATGTATGTTTTATTGGCTGGAGATCAAGGTGAGCACTCTGTAAACCGTCACTTGACATTAGAGGAGACTGCGTGTGGCAGTGCACAGGAACAGCACAGGTGCTCATGGTCTTTTGAAAGGGAAAATGGAATGCAGGACTTACTAGGCACAAAGACTGTGCCAAGCATTTTGAACATGTTGTTTTGTGTAATTCTTACAACAATCTTGTAAAATATTATAATTTCAGTTTTACAAGTATAAAATTATAGGCTTAGGGAAGCTTAATACCTTTTGTATGGTCATCTATTGTTGTGTAACAAAGTGCCTCCACAGCTAGTAACCACTGATTATTCTTGAGACTTTTCAGGTTGGAAGTCAGGGCAAGACTGACAGAGGTGTCCTATTTAGCTGGCAGATGGACTGCCTGTAGGGGCTGAGATGGCTGGCACATTAGCCAGGTAGCCTGAAAGTCTGTACTTAACTTGGACTGGTTTCCAAGTGTCCAAATGTGGCTTCTCCGGCATGATGGTTCAGAATAGTCAGATGTGATTTTCCAGCTCAAGTTGTCCCTAGGAGACAGCTGGAAATGTGGCCAGTCTTTTCAAGCTTGGCAAGGAAGGTGGAACAAAATCTCTTTGCTGGAATCTGTTGGCTAAGGTCATTTTGGAGCCTGCCTAGACTTAGAAGTTGGGTACATAGGCCCCAGTGATCAATGAAAGAAGTACCAAAGAATGTATAGCCACTTTGAGTTCACCACTCTTGCTCAAATGATATATCTAGAAAGTGGTAGAAGTGAATTTGAAACCTGTTATTTGGCTGTAGAACTACATTTAGAGTGCCAGGATCCAGGTAATGAGGCCAGGGCAGGTGGCACACTGGAATGCCTGCCATTTAGTGTTCAAGAGAGAACACTGAGCAGCAGGGTATGACAGTTCATGCCTGTAATCCCAGCACCCTGGGAGACTGAGGCAAGAACACAGTTTGAGCCCTGCCGGGGCAATTTAGCAAGTTAACAAGATTGTGTCTTAAAATAAAAAATAAAAAAGGACTAGGGATGTAGCTCAGTTAGAAGTCACTAGGGTCAGTCCCCAGTACAACAAACAAAAACAAAAAAAACAAAACACCACACTGAATCCACAAAACTACCAGAGGGGAAGATTTCCCAATTTCTACTTTGCAAACAAGTAAACTTTGGCATTAGGACACTGTCCTCTTCAGAGTTACCCAGCTTCTGTGTGGCAGGAGCTCCATTTGTTTTATTGCACAGCTGAGGCTTTTTCTGCTTCCCCACTCATTATTGTTTTTACACCAGTGACGACAACCCAGAGAGTCAGTCATCTCAATCCAAGAATTGACACATTTTGATGACAAACTACCTTGCCTCTTGGTTCCTTTGGCCAATATGTGCAGAGAAGGGGAGGAAAACGTTTTCTGTAGTCTCACAAGGGGTCATTAGGACTAAAGTGGAAGACAAAAATATGCTGAGTGTCTCTTCTACTGGAAAGAGGGTCCCCCACAAATGGGGTTTGGACCTTTTTCAGGGCTCTCTAAGAGGGGTCAAGGTAACTCTGCCAATATAAGTGTCGATGGGTATACATAGGCAGAAGGGCAGGGAAGGTGGGGAGCAAAAGAAGACCGCCCTTCTTCAGCGACCTGAAGCCAAGCTAATTTTCCCATCTAGATGCTGGGAACTCTGTCATAGCAGTCTTAGTCTACTCTTGGGGGTTCCTTGGTGACTGTTCCTCTGGACTTCTTTAAACTGAGAGAGAGAGAATGGTGTGGAGGAATGGTAGCTGGAGCCCTGCTTCTGTGTTCACTGCTTGGACCAGGCAAATACATGTGATTGTCCTGAAGTTTGGTGGACACCACCAAGGAGCTGGAATTGAACCTTGAATGGGGACAACCAGCAAGACCAGCTTCAAGGTCAGGGGATCTCAGTAGCCAGAGCCAGTGTATCTCTTATGCCATCAGAACCATGTCACCAGGGGAGTCTGGAAGAGATGGAACAGATTTTCCAACAGAAGATTTTCCAACATGTAGACTGAGACCTAAGGCAAATGCTGCAGTGGGAGCAGTGGGCCCAGCCACCAGCTCTGCTCATCAAGCCACTTTCTCTCCTACAAATGACTTGCTTGTGAGTCCAGCTCCCTTGCCATTACAGGTGGCAAGGCCACTGAACTCCAGTCCACAAAATGTGAGATGAAAGCAAGGACTGCTGCTGCATCTGGTCTGTGAGAACTGCTCATGCATGTCTTTCATGTGTCCTCTTTTGAGTGGTTGCAATGAAGATGATCATAGTGGGGTACTTTGGAAGCAGCATATTGAAGATGGCAGGGCCCCTTCCATCCTACATCTTTTCATAAACACGTGGCAGCTAGAAGTCATCTTGTGTGTTCTTCCACATGAAACTCTCAGGGGAGGAAGAACCAAATGACCACTTCATCAGTCCTGCCTTTTCCTGCAGTTTGGATGCCCCTGAGAAATTCAGGAGGCCTTTTCCCACAGCACTTTCCCACACGCACCTGCACCCCACATAAGTGCAAATTTCCCAACATCTTCCATACAGAGGACATCTATGGCCATGGCATATGCCTGGGAATCAGCATTAAGAGCAGATAATTTCATTTGTCACATGCTCGAGTGGAAAGGATTTTGCCCTTTCTCTCAAATACATCTTCATAGACCAAATGGCAAAACTATTAGAACCAGTAAACCAAAGCAGAAGGAAAACATGAAAGAAAAGACCATGAATTTCCCCTCTCAGCCTCGCTGTCTGTAGCCTGGCCAGCATGGGGAAGGAAGGAGATAAGCTGCAAGTTGTACATGGGCTGGAAGTTTACACAGAACCAGATGGGAGTGGGTTGGGAGTCTCAGATCTGAACATAACTGGGAAACTGTCTGATCTATCTGTTTGTCCTCATAGCCTTTACAAGGGAAGTAAGGCCGAGGGAGCCCTTGGTAGAAAGGGAAAATCTCCATGTTGTGACATTCTGGCTGGACACTGCTGTCAGGTGATCCCATAAGCTGGTTCTACCAAAGCTGCGTATGACCTGGCTATCTAGCAAAGTTGACCTGGTCACCCCAGGCATGGAGATAGAACATTTTTATGAGAATGAGGAGAAATCACCTAAATTCTGTCACATGAGTGATGCCCTTATGGGCCCCTGGTATGTCTACTGACATGACACACTCGCTTCACAGGTGAGGGGTCATTATCCAGCTGATGGAAGAGAATCAGAAAGCATGGCAGTGATAGTTCCATCTTCTTGCCTAGCAGCAGCATTGGTAGAGCCATGAGCATCCTAGAGGAAGGGAGGGCAAGACAGAGGCCAGTGTTAGCCATCAGATAGGAAACAAGCATGTGCAACAGAGAATAGCAGACTGCTGTCATGTGTCTGGATCTTCAGATGGGAGTACACAAAGCCATGTTCAAACCAGTGCCTTGTGACATGGAGAGCTAGGTTCATTTAGAGGAGTAATTGAGCCTCTCTGATCTTTATCTGGACCTATTTACTGTGAGCTCTAACCATCCCTTGAGCTATTAACGTCTCTTGTGTATTTAAGCCCTTTTCAGTTGTTTCTGCCCCATGTGACCAAAATGAACCTCCCACCAGGTGTTTGCACCAGTTATAGAGGTTACCTGAACTGTTCTGAATACAGCAGGACTCCTTTGGAGCATCCGGGTCCCTGATAACATTGAGTGTCTCAGGCACAGGTGTGGATCCAGACCAGGTGACTGTGGCAGAATCATGACTCTCGTCTGCACAGAACACGGCACAGACATCTTTGGATTTATGGGAATCTTCACTGCGTGAACAAAGTGCCCATCTGAGTCTTCAAGGCAACTCTGGCATTTGAGCTGGGTTCAAACCCTGCTTCTGGTGCTCCCTGATGTAGCCTTGGGAAAGATGCCTCAGTTCCCAACCTCAGTTTCCTCATGGGAAAAAACAACCTGAGAGTCAGCCTGGAAGGTTGAGGTACAGGTTGAAAAGAAATCACGTACATCACATTACCAGCAAAGCGGGAAGGAAAGCCTTAATGTTGGGATTTCAAACGCAGAGAGACACTGAAAGAGAGCAAGAGAAATGATTAAAGGGACGGAGAATAGCTGGAACAAAGATTTAAAGCATGTCCTGCTGGGAGTTTCCTGTGTCCCTCCTGAGCCCTGTGCTGCTCCACAGAATGGCCCACCTCAAACAGGGCTCTAATCATATCAGCCCCCCGCTGGAAACACTCTGAGGGCTGCTGTGCTGACAAGATAAAAGCCAAATGCCTAGGCTAGCAATGGGAGCCCTTAAAGAGCCCTCACCCATCCAGCTGGCCTCTATGATTCCTTTCAGCTTGTTCAACCTGCCCTCCAGTCACAGTAGGGTACAGATGTCACCTGTGGTCTGGAGGTGCACAGTTTTGAATAAGCCTTGAGCTAGGTACATTGGAAGTGAATGCCTGAATCTGCACAATTATGACTCTAAAATCCACTCTAAATGCAGTATAGAGTGAGCTCTAGCTACCCAGAGGATCCTCAGAAAATTTCACCAATTGCTTATTATATAGTTATTTAATATGCAGAATTACAAATCATAAGTTAAATGTAGTTTCTCTCCAGGTGGTCACAAGTCCCCACCACTCCCTTTTACATTACTTTATGGTTTACTTTCTGCAGTGTGCCACCATATATATGAATGGGTGGAAAAGCTTTTTTGGGTCCTCTCTTCAAAGAGTTAAAAATTATAACCAATATTTTTATAAGGTCTCTTTCTAACATTGAGGTTACCCAAAGGCTTTCTTGTTTATCATGTTTACATTTATTTGTAATTTTATAAGTGGTTGTAGTTGCTATGCAAAAGTCTCAAACAATTCAGAGAAAGAGAAAATTCTCTGTGTATTAAGTTCTAGGCTTTTTCTCAGAGGTAAAACTGTAGTCAATTTCATGCACATCCTCACACACATTTTTCAAACATACATTTTTGTGTGGGAAGAGGGTGTATAATGTATATATACTTTAGTTTTTGTTTTAATTGGCACCATTTTAAGTGCACTATTTTGTATCATTTTTTTTTCAACAATAGTATGTGCTGTAGGCTGTTAATGTCAGGATATTAGATTCATCCCTATGCTGCCTATTATTTTATAATACGAATGTACCCTAATTGATTTGGCTTAAAGGATCATCTAGTGATGATTATGGAGGTCCAGTGACCATATGCAGACTACTTGTATATTTTATTTGGCTAGATCCACTGCAAAAAATTCAACGTGATTGGCTTTAGTTGGTAGAGGACCCTCTCCAAATTGCCTTCCCCTCCTATAGGCTGTTGAGTGTTCAATCCCTGTGTTGTAGACATGGTAGCTGTACTGAGTGTTTTGCTATCACAAATAGTGCTGTCCTGGTGTCCAGGCATAGGCTTGTCTGTATTTGTGTGTACTTACTTATTCCTTGAAGATTGCAATACGTAAGATTGCACAGCGGGTGGAAAAGGAACTTTATTGCATGACACACACAAAGTCAAGAAACACACACAAGATCATGAAGTGGAGAAGACCAGCCGGGTCAGCTGAGGACTGTGCCACCCACATGCTTTGTGAAGCAGGGAGAATATAGTTTTTCCTGAGACTTGCAGCTGGTGAATGTTGTATTTATCCCTAGCATCATCCTCTTGGTGGATTTGGTTCCAGCAGGCAGATGTGTGAGTACACACACACACACACACACACACACACACACAGATGCAGAAACACAGAAAGACCCACACAAATGAGGTTTTGTACTTTAGGGACATGGCCAATGGCTAGAGCTATAGCTGGAACAATGACTACTCTTATGGAATTGGCTCTGAAAGGGCTAGAGAAGACAGTGAGGAGGGGGACACTCTAACCTGTGACACTGCCATGCCACAAGATTTCTCCAGAACTGAGCTCTGGATTTGCAGCTTGGCAGGCCTGTGGTTGTGGCTAATGGACACTCTTAGCTGAGGTCAGTCTAAGGCCAGCTTCTGGTGTAGGAGACTAATGGCGTGAGTGTTCTGCCTGAACACAGTGAGGCTTAAGGCTCAAGGAAAGGCTGCTCTGATGTCTCAGGGGTGAGCATGGAAGAGGGGTGCAGGATGAGCCAATATGAGCTGCAGTGGATGAACAGCTGACTCAGGGATCTGTGCATACTTAAGCCCTTTGTTGGACTCACAGCTGTGAGCTGATATTGGTCTATGACTTAGCAAACACTGCTACAGAAAAGTGCCACAAAGGAGGTGACTTAAATAGCAGGAAATTATTTCTCATGTTTCTGGAGACTGGAAGTCCAAGATCAAGGTGTCAGCAGGGTTGGTGTCTGGTGAGGGCTCTCCTCTTGGGTAGCAGATGTTGCAGGTGGTCCCTTCTCACTGTGTCCTCACATGACTCTTCCTTTAGTATGTGTGAGCATAGAGAGAAAAGGCAAGCCCAGTGCTATTTTTTGTTCTATGGGCTCTGATCCTACTCTAGCGTCCTCTCTTCAATATAATTTCTTTCCAGAGACCCCAGTTCTGTACACCGTTATATTGGGACTTAGGGCTTCAACATGAATTTGGAGCATAGGATTCAGTGCACAGCAGTCCTCTGTTCTGCTGGCCTTGGTTGCCCAAATCACCTTCAGGGGTAAGGGAAAGTTGCAGGACACAAAGCTCCACAGTAGTTATCAGAAAAAAAAAATCTTACAAGCCTCTCGATAGCAGATCCTTTCTAGGTATATATGAACAGTAGTGGGTAGTGTGTAAATCAAATCCTCTGGTACACGGTGGGCTCAAGGTATGAGCCTGAAAGTCTGTATGCCTTTATCTGGAGATTAAATCTAATTTCTTCCACTTAATAACTTTCAGATCTTGGAAAACTTATCTAACTTTTTTAAGCCTCAATATTCTCATTGATGAACAGGGGATAAGAAGAGTTCTTTTGGGGATTAAACAAGACAAAAAAAAATTATAAAGAAATTGGCCCAGTGCCTGGCACAACTCTTTCACAATATTTGCAGGCATTTTGCAAACATAAGGGTGTCGTCATTGCTGTAGTTTTAACTTCTTGTAACACTGAATTGAAACTGTAAGGAAAAAAAACCCTAAAAAAAAAGTTTCAGAATCCTTGGTTTTTTGTTTTTTTCAGAGTTCATTTAATCGTGATGGGTAAATGGGCATTGCACACAGCACTCTTACTTTTTTTTTTCCTGGCAAGACTGATATAATGTGTTGAAAATATTAATTATCCTCTTCACCTCATAAAGAAGAACAGGAAAAAAAATCTTGTTGCTGTGTTTGGTGGAAGACAAAGTACCTTTGTGGGGGGAGGAGAAGGGAGAAGGAGGGAGAGAGAGTAGGGGGGTATTGCCCTTGGTCATAACAAATTATTGATGCCAGTTCCTTTAAAAAGACAATTAATCCAATTACCTTCTTGTTGAATCAATACTAATGTCTTTTTTTTTCTTTAACTTGCAGGTTTCACCACATCTGGCTACCAGCCAAGCTGAGGTAGGAAGCATAGTTTTTGCCTGTTTGGAAGCCATTTTAAAGTGGTTTTCTTTTTGATGGAGTGAAATGGGTATTTTGGCTGTGCTTCCTTTTTGTGTGATCCCTGGTATCTGAGGTGGTGTGTTGTTGGTTGAGGGGTTTTCACAGTGCTCAGTTTGGATCTGACTAGGTCACCCATGCTAGTTTTCATGGGGTGTACTTTGAGCAGCCTGGTAAAAATAGTTGGTGGTCTCAAAGCCAAATCTGCCAAAAAGAGGTACTGAAGCCTCTTTTTGTTTTTCTTGTTTGGCCTCTGGGATGTGAAGGACTGTGCTTGATGCTGACAATACTGAGAAAGAATAAAAAAAGAATTCAATAGAGGTCACAAGCAAGGTGCCTGTCCTTGGGGAATTGTCCGTGATGTAATGGGCACCTATGAAATACATCCAGGACCACAGAGCCAGCGGCCTCTCTCCCCAGGTTACTATGCAGATACATTACAGAGTAGTGATCTGGATCTTGGGATCCCTGGGCTCTGTGTGACATTATGCATTTTTTTCTACTCCTAGGATGATAATTATACTTCCCTTTGCTCCATCAAATGACTATTAAGAGGGTAACATGGACTAAAGCTGGACATAACATGGAATAAAAGTGGATACATTTTGACAAGTTTCCACGAAATGTGAGAGATCATTGCCAAAGAGTGGATGTCCAGTTTGAATAGCTACACCCTTGGAAAGAGTAGTTTGGTGTACAAACATTTTCCAAGAACCCTGATGAATTTCCAATGTAAATTGTTACTTTAGACCCTAGTGAGATGAGTGTTTGGAATGCAACCCAGCAGAGGGAAGGGAAGGGATGGGAAGCATAGAGACAGGACAAAAGTAAGGAGCCACTATAGGACTCATTGCTTGAGCAAGTTATGTGTGTATGCAGGCTTAATTTTCTCATTTCCAGAATGGAAATAACAACACACACTGTATAAGGCTGTGGGGACATCAAAATGGCGATGGTGATGGTTTCTTTGGTGGCTTGCAGTGACACTCTACTTGTTTCCACATAGTCAGCAATATGCACTATATAGTATATATTGCTTTATGTGCATCAATTTATAAAATTCTCACAAAGTCTTGTGATGGGAGAGGCTGTTATAGAGTCCTATTTATAGTTGATAAACTGTGTCTAGAAAGACTCAGGAGCTTTCCTGCAATCATTTAACTAATGAGAATAGATCATGGATTCACAGCCATGTCTGGCAGGGTACAGAGTGTTGACTATTAATTACCGTACCGTGTAAGCCCCCAGATTATGGCCTGGTGCACAGTGTGTGTTCAGTAAATGTTGGCCAGTTCTGCACTCTACGACATATGTTGTGTCTTTCTGTGGTCAGCAACACGGATAGCTGTCCATTTCCAAAAATCTTCCATTTTCATTCCTTTTTCTCAGGCACACACTCACATGTGGAAAACAAAACAACCAACAATAAAGCACCTTTACCTATGTGGTTCCTTTCAATTTCACAGCAATCATATATAGCAGGATATTCCTTAAAAATGGAGATTTGGACAATTGAAGTACTTTATATTGGTGAAATAATGTTTACTGTTTCACCCATTCCATTGCTACTTCTTGTGTGCCCAAGAAAAATTTAATGCTTATGTCTACAAAAATATGTGATAATATTCATTGAAGTTTTATTTATCATAGCCCCCAAATGGAAACAAATTGAAGGTCTGTTAACCAGTTAACAAATAAATAATGGCGTATCCACAGTATGGAATACGAGACAGCTCTTAAAAAGAATTACCTATAGGTACATGAAACAGCCTGTATGAATCACAGAGACATAGTGTCAGGTGAGAAAAATGTCAAAACAAAATAATTAACCTTGAATGATTTCATTTACATACATATAAAAACAGATGATGCTCATCTCTGGTGGTAAAATTGAGAATGGTCACCTTTGGAAAATGATGACAAGATCAGGGCTCATGGGGACCTGCTAAGTGATAGAGACTTTACACAGTTTCATTTGGATGTGCTTACACAGGTAACTATCATATGCAAAATGTCTGGAGTTGTTTATGAGATGCATGCCCCATATAGTATATGATTAATATGACTAGAGATAAAATGAGTCTATTGGGCCAAAAAGAAAGAGAAGTGAGCGAGAGAGCAGAAGAAAAAGAGGAAGGAAAAAAGGAGGTTAAAAAGAGAGGGAAAAAGCGAAGAAAGAATAGAGGGAAGAGAGGAAGAAAGAAGGAAGAGAGGGAAGGAAAAAGGGAAGAAAAGAATAAAGATCAAGAAAAGAAGGAAAACATAAAAAATATAACTCAGGGTAATGAGAAAGAATGAACAAATGAAGGAAAGTAAGAAAGAAAAAGAAAAAAGCAAGCAAGCAAACAAGATGATGAGATGAAAAGGGTAGGGGCAAGTTAGATGGAAGGAATCAGGATGTGTAGGCACACCCAGTATACAGACAGAACTTCAGATCAAACATCAACTAAATTCATTCATTCATTCATTCATTTTTTTAAACTGCAGATTCTAATTACCCAGGTAGATGAGGCTTTAAATTTTTTTTTCTTTCTTCTAACCATTGTTTCTAAGGCTAAATTGTCACTGCTGCAGCCAGATCATATATTTTTTGTGCTACTGGAGGGAGGTAACCTTTTATTAATTGAATTTCTAATGGCAATTCATCAAAGTAAGCGATCCCCGTTTTTAATGCATGATCCATATTCATGGCATGTTCTGTTAGATAAATAATAGTGACTCCAGGAAAGTGCTTCTGTGAGGTCCTTTTCCTTCTCAAATCAGTTTTTTCCCTCTAAGTACAGACAAACAGTTGTAATTTAAGCAGAACAAACCCCACCTGTGGAGGAAATGCTGGTTAAAGGGAGACAGAAAGAATTACAAACCCACGGAATTCAGTGAGAGTGAATGGCTTTGCCAGTTTCCTTTCTCTCTGCAGATTGACAGTGAATATGTGAATAACGTTTGCTAAATCCGGACTTTGAAAACATGACAGCAAGCTGTTTGTGCCAACAATTTTTCATGGCATATGCCACCCCTCCCTCACCACACACAGTTTTAATAAGATGGCACATGGGCTATTGAGAAATGTTAAAACCCTGCAGAGGAAAGAGCTTTATCTTCCGACCAAATTCTGCCCAGCAGTGTTTATGACAGCTGAAGAATTTATCTTAAATTCCCTCTGCTAGCTGCAAAGCACATGGCCCTTTGTCCCCAAGCAGCCTGTAAGAACCAAACTAAGATGTCACATACATAATATAACAGATAAATGGCCCAATTTCCATGTCCACATGATAAATGGAAGGCAAGTCCAGCACACACATATTTGCACATTAATTGGCCCTGCATGGTCCCATTCTGTTCCTAAGTTGCTACTGTATGACTCGTGGACTCCTTCCCCTTCAGAATCATTAAGCCTGTTTTATCGCACAAATGCATACACATTTTCGCCTATTTATCGTCACGCAGCTTGCCCTGCTGTGAGAGAACCAAGTTACCTGGGCACCACCATTGGATTGCAAATACCTATGTCTGAGCTCTCTCCACTACTAACTGTGCATTAGCACAAAAATTTGAGACCCAACCCTGCTCTGGCTCAGCTGACAACCAAACAAAGAAGGTTGCTGACCAGGGTTTAAAAAAAAAAAAAAAAAAACTCATTTCTTTTCAGTTACCAGTTGGTTTCTTGCTTCACCTTAATGATTTCCTGTTGATAGTTTAATGGCAATATAAACCCAGCAGAGGGCCTCAATTTTGATAAATGGGACTGCTTCTATTTCATGGCCAAGCAATCGAGCTGGGATTGATTGATATTACAGTTTTGCTATCCCAAATAATTGCAGTGGCAAACTATGCAGGTGGCAAAACCCAGTGGCTTTGGAGAAACATAGGTGAAACTTCCCTCCTACCAATTTTTTTTCCTTTCTGAAAGAAACTGGATCCCAAGCCTAGGAATCACTTATTTTTGTTGTTTCAAGCCTGATACATAGTAAAGCAAATGGCAACTTGCAGATCTGGTCCACATGATGAGGGATCAGTGCTCTTGAGAAGGGGTTGGGCTTCTCTTGTCATGGACAGAGCATTGCTGGCCACCTGAGTCATTTGAGAATCCAGCACATTTCACATGAGACAGGTGATGCTGGCTTGTAATGGGCGCAGTGGAAAGAGTATAGGTTTTGGGTGGTCTTAGAAATGAATCCCAAGTCACAGGCTCACAGCGAGTTGCATGACTATTGTCAAGGTACTTCGCTGCTAACCGATTCATTTATCTGCAAGGTGCACTGATGAAACACCCCTGGAAGTTGGTTTGAGCATTAGGTGAGGTGACCAATACGTAGTGCCTCAGACAGAACCTGGCACTAACTAGGTGTTCAACAATTATTATTATTTTGCTTGAGCACAAAATCCCCCCCTCCTTTTCAATTTTGTGTAAGGTGAAATCATTAATAACCTAATTAGAATTTTTTTTGATATCATGACTTAGAAAACATATTGCAGTACCTTTACATCATGACTGTCCCCAACTCTAATGAGGCAGAAGTTTACTTACCTGGCTCAATTCACACTGGAGTTAGTGACTTTCTTTCCACTCAAAGGCAAGGACCATTTGAATATCAGTGATATTTTCCAATGAGTATACTTGTCCTTGTCTAATTTTACTAGACTACAATTTGAGAGTCTTTTTCATCCTTTTTTTTTTTTTTTTGGTACCAGGGATCAAACTCATGACCTCGAGCATGCCAGGCAGGCGCTGTGCCACTGAGCTATATCCCCTGCCCTCTCTGTCCTTAAATGGTAGTACAAAAGAATATTTTTTAAAGCCCTGAAAAAATCATCTGGCCTTAATTCAGCACTCTCAGCTGGAGATCTGGTTGGTGCTTTTAATTCGATGGACATTGAAGTGACAAGTTATTATATCCTAGGCATACTACTGGGCATTAGGGACAGATGCATGACTTTGACACACAATGGTGCCCTCAAAGAACACATGGTTCAATATGGTGGGATAGATCATAAATGCGATATTGTCATTTTGACAGAGATTCTCATAAAGGTGAAACATTTTCCATATTGGGTGAGGTTTGGATCTGAGTTCAAACATAAGCAAGACAAGATAGGCAGGGGCTACTCACACAAGTTTCCTAGCGGAGGTCTGGGGAGAGTCCTCTATGCAGCCTTGAAGGTGAACTTCATTGTCATCAAATAAAGTTGTGAGCTTAAGAAAAGACACTAGAAGGCCATAGCTTGCTGTACAGAGAATAAACATTAAAGCAGGTGTGAAAAACTCACTTTCCACACTTCTAAAAGTTGAAGGAGAATGGAGGTGATTGAGGAAAACACAGAAGAGCAAGGGCAAATTAGCCTCATGGAAACCAAAGCATGAGGTGGGTAGAAGAAAAAGATGTAATACTGAGGGACTCAGGGAATAAATGAGGATGAGTGAGGATGAGTTGGTGGCCCTGGGTCTGGCTGGTGTACATTTATGAATGTCCTCAACAATAGCATCTCCCATATAGATACGGTTGATTTTTCGAGTAAATGGAAGCAAAGCACCCACAAACAGCATTCTAGACCAGCTGTTCAAGGAAGCAAATGTTTGAACCAAGAGAACAATGGTCCCCTGGCCTGAGGGAAAGACAGGACTGTGGAAGAAATTTTCAGGGCCCTTTACGCTTAAGTATATCATAGGTTGGAGGATGGACAGGGTGTGGCAGATACAAAATTGGCATCTGGGCACAGACAGAGATTTGCCAGTCAGAAGATGACTAGAGCATCTCGCCTCTGACATTGTGGGTTTCTCAACAGGGCTTACCTGCCTGGCAGAAAGCAATAGCAATGGTTGGACTGAGAAGGACATTTTTCGTTGGTGACATTGAGAAGGAAAAAGCGGGAGTGTAAATGTGGATAAATTTGAAGGAGAGGAAGAGAAATTGAAAGAGGTTATGCCTGGCAGCCTTCATTTTCCCAGTGAACTGCAGAAGGAAATATATGTGCTGAGAATAAGGAGAGCAGAGGCAGAAGTGGGAGTCATAAAAGAGAAGCAAGCCGAGAGGGGAGGAGGCAGATTCACCAGTCAGGCTTGGGCAGCAAACTGGTGTGCAGAGGTGGTGGCGGCAGCTGGCATGGGGCAAGCGAGAGCCTCCCACAGCAGTGGTCACCCCAGTGTTCTTCCCCAATTGTGTGTGAGCCCAGGAACCCAGTGATCTTTACCACTCTCCTCCGAATGAGTGTGATGTCTGCATTCTACAGACGAACAAACTGAAACCCAGAGCGGTCACACAGATTATGCTTAAGAACACCATAGTAGAGCCGATGTTTGAAACATGTCTGTCTGACTTTGATGCTGGGCTCTCTCTGTTGTGAACATGTTACCTCAGTTCCTATCTCCAACCCTGACTGGTGCTAACACCCAGGCAAATGATTTATCCTCTGTGTGCCTCCTTTGTCTCCTCCACTGAAATAGGATGAAGAATGAATCTTACAATGTTTTCAAGAAGATAGAAGGGATGAAGTCACACATAGAAGACAATTAACAGCCAGATACATACATACCTGAACATGAGGTGTGATCAAAAAGTGTGGTTAATATTCAAATTTTAAACATTTGTTGCAGTTAAAGACACATTGAATCCCCCCCAAAATACTCTTCCTCCCTTGGAACACATTTTTATCCCATCATTTTTACCACTTTTGGAAGCTGTCCTGGAAGTTCTTTTTCAAACATGTCTTTAGTTGTGCTGTTGTGGTTGCCTTGATGTCATGAATTAATTCAAAATGGTTACATTCATGGTCATTTTGACTTTGGAGAAGAGCTAGAATTTGCAAGGTGCCAGATCAGGTGAGGACAGTGAATGAGGACACATTGTAATATTTTTATTTGATAGAAATTTCTGTAAACATTTTAAATCAATTCATGATATCCATGCGTCCAGGACAGCATAAGTAAAGAAATTCATTAAAAAGGACTTCCAGAACTTCTTTAGAAAATGGCAAGAACGATGGCATAAGCACGTTCTAGGAGATGGAGATTAATGGCAGTATGTCTTTTACTATAATACATTTTTAAAAAATTTAAGCGTGCACCATATTGTTCCATCACAACTTATACACATGTGTCTTTGTACTTGTTACTTAGAGCATGCTTGATAGCTCTTTGTAAGCTATGTAAGAAATAGAAGCACAAATTGGAATCATCTCTGATCCTAACTCAAAGAGAAGCATCATTCTAGAGTCTTTCAGAAACACTTTATTCCATGGACATTAATTAATGGCCGCTGGAAAAATGAGTGGTTGTAAAATTTTTCTTTCTGCTTTTTTGGTATATAAAATCAATGGGTTTCTGAAGCTATGAGGTTTTGAAAATGACTTAGAAGGACCTAGTATTTGCACATTGCAATGGGGGCAGTGAATAAAAGGTCCAAAAATATTCTTAATTTTAATTACCATCAGAATATACAGTAGGTACTCTACAAGTCCTTTTGTATATCATATCTTATTTAATTTTGTCCTTCTAAGAACCTTATGGGGGCAGCAATGTTATTTTTTTGTATTCTACAGATGAATAAATTGAGTCTTATATGGTTAATTAAATGAGTCACAGAGTTAAGTGGAGAAAGAGCAAGAATCATGGCTGTCAGTCTTAAGCTGGGTGCCTGAGAAGTGAGGCTAGGAGTTATCCCATTGTATCTGAGGCCACACCTGGGTCCTGCAACCCTGGGGAGAAAACTCATTCTCTTTTCTTCTAAACTCTGTTCTCTCTAGCCTTCCCCTGCTGCAGCTCCACCAGCCTCGATGATTCTCTGTTTTAAGATTTTGTGAATGCTCTGTGTTCACAAAATCCATTCCCACACCATAAATTATTTCCTACAGTTTTGACACCATTTATTTCCATAGCATTATACATTCCAACCTTCTGACTATTTAAGATCAAAAGATATGCTCCCGGCCTCATATTTCACTCTGGCTCTCAAGCTCTGTGCACCAAATTAGACTGAGCAGCAGAGGCTCCAGGCTGTCATCATCTGTAATGTTGCATAATTCCAAGGATTCAGTATGTTTTATCAATGGAAAAAGGAGAAATTGACTCACCTACAGTGGTGGGCTTTCATAGAGAAGATGAGAGGAGACCTATAGACGGGACCATCAGAGGGGAAGGTTAGGATGTTCAGACTCAGTCTTGGAGGTGAGGATTAATCTGGCTGAGAGTGGAAACCCCAGGCCAACAGCAAAGATTTGTAAAGGGCTGGAGAAAGACAAGCAGATCTCTATAGGGTCCAGTGGACTCCCGAAAAGAATAATAGAAATACTGGTCCTAGCCAGAGAGAAGAGAGAGAGGTTGTGGCTGGGCTCAATATTCTGGCAGAGGGCATTCTCAGTATTTATTACCAGATGGACCTCTTTAGAGAAGATCTGCATTGTTCAACAGTTTGAAGATCTTGTTTGACCACCGCTCTTCAAGCCCTGGTAACTTAAAATGAAAAAGACTCCATTTTCTGCTCTCAAGGAGGCTATGATGTAGCAAAAAACAGTGAAGAGATGTTTTTAACCAAGTTCTAGTAGAAGTGAGTTCAAAGGGGTAAGTGGATACCTACAAGAAGGTGTTCAAATCCCCCAGAAATCCTGGGAGTCTTTTTTTTTTTTTTTTTTTTTGGCACCAGAGATCAAACTCACAACCTCGTACCTGTCAGGCAGGCGCTTAAGCTGCTGAGCTAAACTCCTGGCCCTGCTTTTTTGAGACAGGGTCAAGCTATGTAGTTCAGGCCATCCTTGTGCTCAAGTTGTAGCCCAAGCCGGCCTCAAATTCACAACGCTCTGCCTACCTCAGCCCCCTGAATGCTGGGACTAAAGGCGTGCACCACCACGCCCGGCTTCCTGGGTGTCTTCAGATAGGGTGTGTCTTTCTTTCCTGCTCATCCCCGCACACACTATTCCAAGGCCAGAGGAGGTATTGGGTCCACATGCCTAGATACCACATTTCTGGCATGTTTTTGTAATCTGGAAGCAACTTTTATAAGGAACAGAGAGACTGCTTTGGATTGACTGTGTGTGGGGGCGTGAAACAGGTGGGGAGAGAAGAGGGGGACATGCAGATGAAGGACATTCAAGGTGACTCCATGATGGTGATAGTAATGATACTGACAATGGTGGTGGTGATGGCAGTGAGAGCAGCCAACGTTTATTGGATGCCTACTGTGTGCAAGGCACTCTGCTAAGCATTTTTTATGGATTACCTCTTTTATTCCTTCCAACAAACTTGGGAGGGTATTAATATAACCTTCATTTAACGGATGATAAAACCAACACTCAGAAGAGTTTATGGCTCTATCCAAGGCCATATGGCTATAGGCAAAGTTAGGATGTGATTCTATGCACTTTGCCTTCTGAACCAGCTAAATGGGAGAAGCAGACTTGAAAACCCCTGTGGGTTAAAGTCTGCATTGCTCAGCACAAACCTCTCATGACAAATGACATTAAGACACTTTGGAGAAACTTGGTGACTGTGTCTGTTCCTTGGCACTAATGTAGCTTGACTTGGGGCTGATATCCCACTTAGCTCCCCAGAATGACAATTAGGGGGTGAGAAAAAAGAGCTACTGCTATTCCGGCTTTCTTTATTGAGCTATGAATAAATGATGATCACTGTGAAATAGTGTGGTGTTTAGATCGTTTCTGGTAAATTAAAAAAAAAACTAAAAATCAAATAAAGTGGTAATCCACACAGTCATTTCAATAAGCAGAGTGAAACAAAATGCATAAATTCTTTCAGTGTCTTCCTGGCCTTGTCATTCTAATGTTAGTTAGAAAAAAGAAAAGCAAAACAAAAAACAAAATTAATACTCAAACATATGATACATTTACATGTTGATGTGAAATATGTTAATTGCATCTTATACTTTGCCTTGGTACTGTCCTTTGTAGCAGCACAGGCAGAAATTCTGGTCCAGGAGCCCCCTCCTTAAAGATTGGCAGCAAATAGATGTTGAGAACTCCTTGTAGTGCACGGAGCTACTTGCATGTTTGGAGACAAGCAGAGAGAAGGCTGGGTGGTAACAGCATGTGAGTGATTTCAGCAAACGTAGGCTCTGACTGCAAATGCAGAATCTCAAGAGGGCTTCCTGAGTTCCAGTGAGCAAACACTCAACTGACCAGCAGGGTTCTCAGATGCTAAGTAGAGACTGACTGAGTGGCTGCTGGGCTACTTTCCTTTGAGTGCATGCAATCTCTGGCCTTGATTCTCCCCAGACCTTACAAATGAGTCTCAGTAAAATCCTAAAGGAAGGTCTTGAACTCCAAATGTATCTTATGATCTAGCCATTGCATCAAGAGCAATGTGGTATGTTTCTTTGTTTTCCTGTTTAACTAATCTATTAGAAGTTAGACTACACTAACACTTGCACAGTTTAGCTCATCTTCCTGTCATTTTTTTTTTTTTGCATTCTACAGAAGGGAAAATAGAGGCCCAAAGGAGCAAAACTCTTTCTTTGTGGTTGCGCCACTGCACTTGAAGCTAGGCTTCAGCCCCAAATCTGACCCCAGCACCTGTGCTGGTGTGTGCCACCCCACAGCTCTTGGCAATATTTCTCCTGTGGCATTCTCCATGGAAATGGGGGCCAAAGTTTGTTACTCATGGAGACTCATAGGACAGGGCCTGTTAAATCTCTAAATGATGAGATGATGAATACCCCAGTTTGAGTAGAATCTATCACTTTCAGCCAGCTGCGTTGTATTTGAATCTTATAATAATGCTGTGGAGGATTTGGGAAGAAGATTTTTAGTTTCTCTTGATAGATGTAGTATCAGAAAGCCCAGGAAATTAAAAGACCTTCCAGAAGACACCTTGGCAATCAACAGAGTTCTGGACTCAGGACCTAACCTTTTATATGTATATGGGACTGAAGGTTCCCAGAGTTCTTTAACCTCTACTATTCTATGAGCCCTTTGAGTATCTGGGAGGGATAGTGGGCCTCATTTCAGGATAAAGTTTTAAAACACATAATATAATGCTGGGTATGGTGATACACACCTGTTATTCCAGCACTCTACAAGGCTGAGGCATGAGGATTGTAAATTCAAACCTGCGTTTACAGACTTAGTGAGACTCTGTCTCAAAATAAAAAGTAAAGAAAGATCTAGAGCTGTGCATGGTGGCGCATGCCTTTAATCCTAGCACTCAGGAGGCTGAGGTAGGTGGAGCATTGTGAGTTCGAGGCTGGCTTGGGTTACAGCGTGAGCAAGGCAGGCCTGAACTACATAGTGCAATCCTGTCTCAAAAAACTAGGGCTGGGAGTTTGGCTCAGTGGTTTAAGCATCTACCTGGCAGGCATGAGGTTGTGAGGTCGATCCCTGAGACCAACAACAACAAAAAAATATATATGTGTGTATATATATATATATATATATATATATATAACATATTTTGAATCACAGAGAAAACTATTTACATTGAAATACATTTAGTAAAATAATTAGAACATAGTGCAGTCAAATCTTTGTTTTCTTTATTAACACGTTAAACAAGCAAATCTAATAATTATCATAATTTGGAAGTAGTAATAAGCATTATGATATTTTGAGATAACTGACAATTATAAAGTAATGTGACTAAAAAAAAATCTGTAATTTCTACTGGTGACAATCACAGGTACTGGTAATACTACTGTGATTTTGTTGTTCAGGTATATAGTTAAAATAAATGCTAGATTACATTTAGCAGCTAGTGAAAATAATGTTTTTATTTTTATTCATCATTTATGGATCCACTGAATTTTATGTGGGAACACATTCTTAACTGGGCTGTTAGTTAGGAGTCCTGGCCATCTTTGCCTCTGGATTGGCCTCTAATCTACTTGGGTCAAAGCCAAGGTCAAGTTATGGGAAAATTAGTTTGATTTTGCTATGCTATTGGTGTATTAGTTAAGGTTCACTAGAGGAACAGAATCAGAATAAAACATATGTATAATTATACAAGGGCTTTATTAAATAGGCTTATGTCATCAGAAGGTGAAAAGTTCAGTGACCATCTGAAAAATCAGAGGCCATCTGCAAAATCAGAATAACTGTCTGCACAGGACAGAGTCAGAGGATCTAGTAGCAGTCAAAGGTCAAAGGTTTAGAAGCTCCCTGAAGAGTTCTCAGTGTGTATCTGTCAGAAAGCTGCAGAGTCTGGGCTAGAAGCCTGCAAGAAATGGTGACCAGCATCCAAAGGCAATAGTGAAGACTGGCACTCCCCTTCAGAAAATAGGACCAGACTTTCTTCTTCTCTCCCTTTTTGTTCTATCCAGACTACAAGCCTACTTGTTGGTGCCACCCATATCCTGGGTTGGTTTTCTTTCTTCAGTCTGCAGCCTATACTTGAGTCATCCACAGACACACCCAAGGTTTTACTGCTGGGTTGTTCTTTCCCTTGTCAAGTTAACATATCACAGTTGGTCTCTACCACCTTGGTGATTTGCTCACACCTAGTACTTGGTCTTCACTCTCAGCTCCTTTTCCAACATAGCAGATTTGGCCCACAGGATATTAAAAGCTAATTTTTTCTAATATAAGTGATGTGGGAAGAATATATATCCATTATTGCACTAGTTCTGGTTGACTTTGTTGTTAAACATATTTTTCAGAAAATAATAATGATAGTTAACCTTCACGAATACTTGCTATGCATCAGGAACTCTTTGAAGCACACTTTAGATACTAAAATAATCTCTATTATAATAGCAGCAGTAGTAATAGTAGCAGAGATGACCTGTTCAGCATTTCCTACATTTTTGGCTAATTATGCTCTAAAAGCATTTTGTGTACTTAAGCCTGGTGATTCCCCATTACATCCCTAACAAGTCAGTGTTAGTTATTGCCATTTTATAGAATGGGGATAGGTATACAGATAGGCTAATAAACTTGCTTTGGCATCTGTGTTATTCAGTTCAGGAATGGAACAGGAGAGTGTATAGATGATTGCCTCATGGAGAGTTGCAAAGGTGATACTTACAGTTAGCCATGCATTCCTTCAGCCTACCTTCTACAGCTAGAAATCAGTCATTCCATGGACCTACAAACTGCAGAGGAGCTAGGAAATATGGTCTAGCTCTTACTCAAGGAGACAAGAAATGGGTTTCAGTGAACCCTTAACTGTTTCTACCATGGATTATAATCTGAGACCTGGACAGCTCATGCTTCAAGGTCAAAGTCCATCAGCAGCATGGACAGCATAGACTTCAGCATCCAGGGTGCCCTGGTTTCCATTCAAACCAAACCAGTCATTGCCCACAGCCCTGCATGGTCCCTGGGCTCCAACTTCAGCCTGTGTTCTCAGACGCATCAAGTGCCAGCACTGTCCCCTGGGGGGGCTTGTAGACTGCATTGGACACAAATACATTACTGCAAATTAGAGAATGTGAAAAATCTCATGCTGTGGGGATTTGGACTCTGGGTCTATTTTTATAAGCTATAGAGAGTCTGCAAATGAAATATTGTCAAACAGAAAACAGATTAAAATGCATAATGTTTTATTACTATACATATAAATGAATATTTAAAATGTAGCCCTATGTTTTAAAAGGAAAATGGTTATTGGCTTTTTTTCCTTTAGTTTGTTTCATTTTTTTAAAAAATTGAATGATCCAGTGCTTGCCTTTAGGATCTGCTGCTTTGAACCTCTGTAAGTGGCCAGTTTATTGTCACAGGGATTAGTCTGTAGGATGAGAGACATGGGTACTTGAATCATGCATTATCCAGGACTATGTGTTATATTCTGTTCTTAGCTATTATGGGCTATAAATTTTTTTGTAAGCCTTACTTTAATGGGATTTTTGAGGGGGGAGGAGACAGGTTGTAAAAGCAACACAGTATTAAATGTACACGTTGATTTAAAAACACATTCATACTTCAGATATGTTTTAACAAATAAGTGTATGTTAATATTGGAAAAATTCTTCCAGAATCCCAAAGAGCAAGCAAACAAATAAACCATAGCAACACAAATATAACCCTTTCCTTGATAATTATTTTCCTCAAATTCTCCAAGCAAGGAACAAGGATACTGAGTAACTGCCTGGTAACTGTCCGTGGCTTAGCCTCCATCCTGTGTTTTCTAAGGAAACAGCCTAGAGCTACATGCAGTCCCTGATATGAATAGCAAGTGCCCAGCGTCTACTCATTGTCCACAACAAGGACTCCCCTAATTGTCACAACCAGGGAACTTTACCATATGGTTTGTCTGCTCCTGGAGTCTGAAGCCCATCTGCTTAACCCTGAATGGGGCAGCTCTGCCTGGTGAGTGTGGTGTCCCTTGCTATCTTCGCTCTCTTTCTTTCCTGTTCTGGGTTGAACACTAATCTTCTAGGAAAAGTGGGTGGGAAAAATCACTTTGATTAGTGACACTTCCATGGGCATGTTTCTTTTCTTTCATATTTCACATCCTAAATATTTTATGAAAATGTTTTTTCCCATCAACACTGTAGTGTAAAAATCATTACTAGTAAGTAGGAGCCCTAAGATTTCACCCTTGAAGTACAACACATAATCTCTGATGGTAAAAAATGATGATGCTGTGCAAAACACATTGAGTTAAGTGGTTGAACTCTGAGATCACAATAAATAGGTTCTGATTTTCAGTTCTTTCGTGATACACTGAGTCCCCTTTCACCATTTCATCTTATTGTCCATAAGATGGGGGTAATCAGTGTCACTAAGTAGTACTTCAGGCTGAGGATCAAATGGGACAAGGCAGCTGTATCATAGAGTACATAGGCTAGTATAGCTCAATTTCACCTCTAAGTAGCATCCCAGACAATGACCTAGTGATAATGTTCCCCTCCATGCTTCCCTATAAGGTGTTGGCCTGTGATATAGCTGAGAGTTTTTCTTGTAACTCTAGACTTGGGTGAGATGGTTGACTGAAAGATGACAGTGAGTTTTTGTTCCTGAATATTTGAGGCTTCCAGGGCCTTGCTTAATTCCTGTGGCAGATACAGGTCTGAATTCACCAAAACCTATTTCTTTTCTCCCTTGGATGCACAGGTAGTCTTCACATTGCCCGGCGTCCTTGTGGATTTTGGGAGTATGTGACTCAGTTTTTGGCCAGTGGGGGTTGGATTGGAAGTTATATAGAACTCTTCTAAGAATCACCCAGGACCCCTTCCTACGGACCAATCAACTTTCCTTTTCTGTCTCTGAGTTGAATGAAACAGACTCTAAGGAAAATTTCTTAATGTATCCTTACCTTCATTGCCTGATCTTTCAATATGAGTCCTAATGAATAGAGGAACAAGGAGAAATTTTTATATCTAGAAGACCTTGGTGGATAATGGGTGGGGTCCAGAAGGTGCTTACAAGAAGCTCTGTGAAGGGACTTTCACATCCCTGTAGCACAATATGGCACTGGCTCAGGCACAAAAACTTTTTCTCCTTTCACCATGCTCCAGTGTTCCAGGGTCCCTAAAGACTCTCCCACAAATAGCTATGGGTTCCATGAAGACAACTGACTTGGTCCCTGAGATGGAGAGAGTTAGAATCGTTGCCTTTAGAGCTTGTGTGTTAGTGGCACCTGCTTTGTAAAACCTGGTTGCTGAGGTCAGATGGTCTTTGGATGATTGGGGAGGAACATTCTCCCAGTTTAGAGAAACTCCCAGACCTCTTGACCTCTCTCAGCTCTTCTAAGATAAGAGTGGCAGCCTAGGTTTGCCAGACTGATGCAGGATTCCTACTGCTTGCTCTCCACCCCCTCAGTGATCTGCCACCGTGGAGAGATTTTATACATCATTAAGAGAGATGTCATATGCATCAACATAATGCTGTGTTCTTACCCAGAATGTCACATTAGACTCCTGGAGGCTTTAAAAAATAAACTTCAAACACAACCACATTTTCCCCCTTAAATCATTCAATCTGCCATCTGATGCCCCAAAAGGAAGCTGTTAGTAAAATAGCAACTTGCAAGGTTAAGAAAAGCATCTCACCAAATGTTAGCTAAAAATGTGAACTTTTAGCTAAAAATGTGAACTTTTGGAACCCGTGCTTAGGGAATGGAGTCAGAGAGTGCCCTGACAGAAGTGTTTTGTACAGATAGGGTTCTCAGAATCTCCTTTCCTTCTTTGAAGTGATGGACAGAGTATTTGGGACTTGGCTAATGGTCCCTGAAGGCTCCCATCTCAGTTTGATTTTTCAACTCTATGTTCAATTTCAGAATTTTCTCCATAATAATGTTTCCCAGAGAAATTCATTTTGAAAGCAAAATAGAGAAATATGTTATACTTAATCATCAAGTTTGGAGGCAGGAAGTGATTTTCTTGCTTATGTATTCATTGACAAGTTTTCACTGGGCATCTTCTTGGTGACAGGTGCTCCAGTGGGTCTTGGAGCTCTTGCTTTTGAACTCTTCCGCAGTAATTCCACTTTGTTACCTTGGGGAAGTTAACCAATGTCTCTGTATCCCTCTTTCCTTATCTAGAAAATGGAGATGATAGGTAGTTATGATGATTAAAAAAATCAGCACACATAAAATACTTAGACCAATACTTGACAAAGTAAGTCTTAAAATATTCATTATAATAACCTGGCATGGTAGGACACACCAGTGAACTCAGTACTCTAGGAGGCTAAGGTAGGAGGATTGCAAGTTTGAACCTAACCTGCACGATTTAGTGAAACCTTATCTCAAACATGGGGGAAGCTGAATATACGGCTAAACACGTTGGAAGGTTCTAGATTTAATCCCCAGTATTGCAAAAACGATTTTTTTTCCAAAAAGAATTTTTTTTTAAAGAGAAGTTCTGTAAAAATATCTGGAAATAATCTTCAACTGATGGATGCTCCTAGGACTGTCGAGAGCCTCATTTTTTCAGGGACCATTTGCATTTACACTATTTAAATTAAAACAGCAGTAAATAACATTTGGTCACTTTATGTGGGTTAAACCTATTGGTTTGTTAACCAGAGAATAGCTTATTATTAAAATCAATTGATTGATCCATCCATCGATCCATTGACCCATCCCTTCATCATTTCTTTGAACCAAGGCTTCTTAACCTCAGGATTCTTATTGTTGTGATCATGTCCTTATTTGCTGTAAGTGGCTGAACTGTGGGGTGGAATGTGGGCAGCATTTCTGGCTTCTACTCACTAGATGCCAATAGTATTCTTTCTCCACAGGTTGTCACAATTAGAGATGTTTCCAGACATTGCCAAGTGTCACTTGGAGATGAGAAAATCTTCCTAAGACTCATGGATAGTTAAAGTTTGAAGAAGTTTTTATCAATGACCTTGTTCGGGCATCCTTTGTTCTGTAGAGTCCCCTATTGCATGAAAGCACAGTCTTATCCATGTCTGCCCACCTCTAGACCTGAGCTTTTTGCCCTGCACCATGCTGCCATTTCAGGATATGAGAAGGATTAAATAGAATGATCTCTTCATATAGTGTTTTGTCTGTATTCAGAAAATCTAATATAACCAGACAGATGTGGACTCTAATCCTGGTTGCATCACTTACTAGGTTGTGCAACCTCATCAGTTGCTCCATTTGTCCAAGTCTCAATTTGTCCATCTGTGAAATGGGAATGAATTGAGGCTCTATCTCATCTAATAGGATAATTCATTGAAATCATGCATGACAATGTCTTAGCATAAGGCTAGGGCCGTTGCAAGTACTTAGTCCATGTAAATAGTGAGTCGCTATTACCAGGAATAGAGTAGGTGCTATACAGAAGTTAGTTCTGCTACCTCTCAACCTCCCTTTATTTCCTTCCAAGAATAAGGTGCTGCTGAAAGTACAAATCTCATCATCTGTCACACACAGGAGGGGGGGGGTGTCCCTGATATGAGACAGTGACAGAAGTCAAGGTCACGATGAAGAGCCATTGGTCAGAGCTGTGTCCCTACGACTGATTGCAGTATGCATCTGGGCAGGGGGGTGCCCTTGCTTTGGAGTCCTTTGTGTTCTTTCCCCCAAACAAGTGCCTTCCATGCCAAGCCATCTTTCCTGTGCAACACTTTAATTTACATCTTTTAATAACTTTGGTTGCCATGGAAGCATTGGAATTCAGTTTTAAAATAGACAAACTAATTGTTTCAGTCAGTTTGGGTATTTGCTGTCAAGGAAACAGCCAGTTTTCCCCTATCACCCAGAGCCTACTTAATTGGATGTATGAGGTGTCAAAATGGCACAGGGAGTCCTTCCTACCCCTTGACCAGATGAGGGAGCACCATGGGATGTCCATGGAAACTTCCCTATCCAGCCATGCATCTTCCTAGGAAAAGTAGGGTCTGGACTATCAGAAAGATATCTGGGATATAGGTAGAAGAGGTAGAGGTAGAGGCAGAGGTAGAGGTAGAGTTAAAGGTAGAGGTAGAGATAGAGGCAAAGAGATGGAGGCAAAGAGAGAGAGAGAGAAAGAGAGAGAGAGAGAGAGAGAGAGAGAGAGAGAGAGAGAATAAGAGAGACAGAGACAGAGAAAGAGATAAAGAGAACTGGAAACAGACCATTGCTGAAACTGGGGTAGAGTGTTGGGCTTGGCGTTCTGACAACCAGGAGGGTACTTGTTCCCCTGACCTTGGTGGATGCTCTAATGTTTTCCATCTGTTCTCTGAAATGCTGTGCACAGCAACACGCATTGTAGCAGGGCTGGAGGCTACTTCCTCAGTGAGGCTGATGAGGAAGCATAACCCTCACCCAAGGACAAAACCTTCCTTGCCCCTTTCTCTGTGCTCATGTATGCCAGACTCGGGAGTCCAATGGACCCAGTGGGTAGGGGACACATTCGTTTATTCAATCCTTCCAGACATAGTCATTGCATTTCTATTAGATACATCAGTGAACACAATGGTTCTCTGTCCTTATGGAGCTTATATTCTAGCAGGTGCACAGACAGTGAAGGACAAGCATAATGCATTGATGTAGGATATGAAAGTTAATACCTGGGAAGGCAGAAGGGAGGAGAAAGAGGCCCAGAGGCTGGGGAACTGGGCAGCTGGTGCAGCAGCAGCAGCATTCCTGGCTGGACTGGTCAGCAATCCCTGAGAAAGGGATATGGGAACTGCCTTTGACAGAAGAGGTGATGGAATTCAAAGAGCAGGGTCTCAGTGATTTAAGTATAATTAGGAGTCATTAAAATTTGTTCTTCTCTTTGGAGCAGGCTAGGGTCGCTTTTCCATTTTCCATCATTTATACCCTGGGGGGCCTAGTCCCATGACTGCACAGCTGTGCCTCTGTGCCTCATCTCTTCCATAGGGGTAATAATATTTTGAATGGTTTAAGTGGGCCAGTGCTTGTAGAGTATCTGGCATGTAGCAAGGGTGATGAAGATAATGTAATGATGAGGGTGATGATGAAGATGACTATGGCGGTGTGATGATACTGATTTGATGATCTTCAGGGTATGGTGATGATGGTGAAGAAGGTTATGGAGCTTATAAACCAATGTAGGGCACACCCAGCATAAACAGGCAGGTACTCATCATCTGTCCTCAGATACACTGAGTGGTAAAATGCAGCACAGGGTATTGCAGAAGCTTCAGAGAGGATGGAATTCACCCTGTCACAAAGAAGGCTTACCATGAATGGTCCTCAGAAACACCTGCAGAATCATCAGAGGCTGTTATGTGCAAGGAGAGGTGGTGGCATTCCAGTTTGGGTGACAGAATGTGCAAAGGCCAAGTGGGCATGTCTAAAGCCTAGGAAGACTCTATTCTCTGGAGCTGACACTCAGTGTCATGTGATGAGATTGCTCGTATCAGCAGTGAACCGGAGGCCTTGAAAAGTCAGGCTTCTTACACATTTCCAAAAAGCATTCCCAGGGACAGAACAGTGTTATTAAAAAATCCCTTGGGGAAGGAAGGGGACATTGAAGATCTGAAGCTCTCAGTTACCCAACCCAGTTAGGAAATATTTTCAAAGTTTCAGATGCGATTGTTCAACATGTGTGCACAGTTGACATTTGACTCCACACTGTATCACATTTGGAAGGTGTTCTAATTTGTTGATCATGGAGTGAAACTAATGCTCCAGAAATATGCCTCACATCCTCATATGGCCTCGAGTGCCACCCTAACTCCAACTTTGTGCTCTAGTTTTAGAATCATAACTTATAAGTGCATATGTGGGAGGCTTATCGTCTGGTGTCAGAGCCAGGTCTGTCACAATGATAAATGTGGCTGCAAAATGTAGAACTAAAAAAGTGAGGAGGAACCAAGATTGGACCCCTTTAATAGGACTTGACAGTTCTCCAGGTGGGCATGATCGTGGCCTGGCTTGTGGCCATGGTGGAATGGTGTATAAAGGACAGAGCTCATTTTCCCATGTGTTTTCTGAAGTGCTGCTCTGATTTACTTTTAATCCTTTATTACACCTATTTTAAAGATGTAAATGATGTGATATAGTCAAATATAACTAAAACAAAGCAGTTAAAAACAGTGCAAAAACACCTGCAAAGAATAGACAACCAAGAATGATCTAACATTCATCAGAGGACTGGATTTATCTCTGAGCCTCCTGGAAGCAAAGGCAAAATGAGAAACACATTGGATCACATCATCTACACTATATGATGAGAAGAAACAAGAAATCCATCTCTATTAAGATCATTGTACAAGCATCAACCCTGGAGAGAGAGTTAATCACTAGGACCTATATAGAAAGGTGGGCAATGTCTTCCACAAAAAGATCGTCAACATTTCTTACCCTCATCTGCCATAAATGCTGAGGTCATAGTCATAGTGTTAAATCTTAATTTAGTTAAGGCAGTGTCATGGGGAAAGATAAAGTAATGTGCTCCAGGTGCCTGTCTTTCTAACTTAATACAAGAGTAGAGCTGAGAGAATCCCAGCAAGTGGCTGACTCACATGCACATTACATTATCTGTCCTGATATTAGATTTCTCAGATGGGCTTCTGGAAGGTGGAGCTGGCCTCCAGTCAGCTCATAGCTGGACTCTCCAGTGAGTTCCAACCTCTTTGTTATTGACCAAAGAAGAAAATGTGCATGCTCAAGGCACTGAAGCCAAGAGGCTTTCTTTTTCTTCTGAAATGAGAATTTGGCAGCTTGATCTTCCTTCTCACTGAGCTTGAGAAGAGGCCAGGGTAGTTCAAGGTATAGAAAACAGGTTTTTGAATTACAAAAACCTGGTCTGCCATCACTTCCAGTAATGTATTCTGTGACTATGAGCAAGTTACTTTGTCTCTTGTAGCCTTAAACTCTTCATTTGTGGCATAAAAGTGGGCATGTTATAGGGATGCTGGAAGGATTAAATAGTTTCATTTTGATACATTGTAGGTATCACTATTATTTTAATTGTAAATTGAATTATTTACCATTTTATTGAGTTTAAAGGTAACCTCAGATATCAGAGCCTGTGAGGCACATTTCTATATTGAGAACACACACACACACACACACACACACACACACACATACACACACAACTGGTGTGGTGGAACATACCTGTAATCCTGGGACTTGGGGAGGCTGAGGCAGGAGGGTTGCAAGTTTGAGCTCAGCCTGGGCAACTTAATGTCTGTATTGGTCAGTATTTCCAGTACTGGGACAAAATGCCTAACATTTGCAACTCAAAAGAGGAGAAGTTTATTTTGCCTTCTAGTTTCAGAGGTTTCATTCTATAGTAAGCTGGTTCCAAGGAAGAAATTGTCTAGGGTGAGGACCTGGCAGAGAAAAGCTTCTCAGTCCTTGACTACTAGGAAGGGGAAAAGGAATGAGAGGGAGGGAGGGAGGCAGGGACAGGGAGGGAGAGAATGAGAGAGAGAGAGAGAGAGAGAGGGAGAGAGAGGGAGAGAGAGAGAGAGAGAGAGAGAAAGAGCAAAAGCCAACAAGAACAATAACACACCCACAGTGTCCTAGTGTTTCTAATCTGGCCCCACCTCCTAACTGCACATTCAGCTATAAACCCATTGATGGATCAATCTGTTAGTGTCCCCATGATCCAATCACCTTCTAAAAACCCCACGGGCTGTACACGTGAGACTTTTAGGAGATGTTTAAGATCTAAACAACTACGACTTAGTGAGAGCCTGTCTCAAATGAAAAACAATGACTAAGGATATGATTTGGTGCTAAGTCCCTGGGTTCAGCCCCCGGAAATGCACACACACACACACACACACACACACACACGTGTGTGTGTGTGTGAAAGAATGCAAGAACTGGATCTGTGCTGCCAAGGCCCCAGGACATGAGGTCATGGAGGAGGGTGGTCTCATCAAAGACAGCAGTCCTTTAATAGGTTGCTGTGATAGTTAACTGATTGTGTCAATTTGAGTAAGAAATGCCCAACCAAATTGGATCAGCATAGTTCTGAGTATGGGCTGAGGGGATTTACTAAAGATGGAAGAGCTTCCCTAGGGCATCTTGTCCCCTGAATGGTATAAAGGGAAACAAAGAAGGAAGGCTTGCTCCTGTATCTTTGGAGGAGCTCCAGTCTTCACTTTCACCTTGGAATTCATCTCCTGGCTTGCACTGCAGACCTTTCAGCTTTCCATTGCAGACCTTTGAGTCTCGATATGGACTCACATGGGACAGTCCAGCAAGCTCTAGGATTTCAATCTTCAACTGAATCCTTCGAATCTCCAGCACTCAGACTGCCCTTTTACACACTTTCACAGCTGACTCTGCAGGCAGCCTTGCAAGGCAACCTTGTAAATTCTTATATATTTGCATATCTTGCATCAAATATTTCTCTGGTGATCACTGACTGACACAATTGGGTACATTAAAAACAGACCCTGAGAGGAATTCTTGTTAGATGATTGGGGTAATACTCATAAGAAAAGTACCTGAGAGATATATATAAAAAATGAAAAAGTTAGACAAGAAGGTAGACACAGCTGAAATCTAGTCCTGATGCAGCCCATGGGGGAGAGTGGTCTGGATCCAGGTAGCATCATGGAATTGGTCCCACCCAGGGGCAAGAGGCCCAGAGCTGCACAGCCCCATACCCTTGACGGACGTTTATGTCTAGGTTTGGGAGAGACAGGCAGAACCTCTCAAATAAGGAGGTTTCCATAAGAAGCCAACACTCCAGCATCTGGACCCACTGCCCTTCCACATAACAGGCATGTGGTAAGGAACTGATAGCATCTGCTATGCTTTTTTTTTTTTCCTTGTGGCTGCATAAATCTCTGCTTTTTCCTCTCATCTTACCTGGCTCCCTTTCTTGAAGCCAAAAGCTCTTCTTTCCTCCTCTCCACTTAAAGTCTGCCCACCCCCTTTTAAGCAGGACAGTCATTCTACATTGCTTCCCTTTGAATTTGTATCTACTCTCTTCAAGGGCTCTGAGATACTAAATCTTTAATATTTCATATTCCTATCGTCACTGCCTCATGGGAAGCATGTGAGTAAGATCAATGTTATTCTCAAAATTCAGTTTGGGATCTGCAAAAACACATGAGAAAATAGGCAGCAGCCACTCCAAGGTTTGCTGCACTTACTGGAAAAAAAAGCCTGCCTTAGACGATCCACTTCAGCACCCAGGACAGCGGCACGTCTCTGAGTTTCCCCCCTCCCCCCAGCAGGGATCAAATGAGCCAACCTTCTTATCTCCACTGCAAGTTTCTCAGGAGACTGACTGTTCATCCTCAAAGAGCCCCCTGGTGACCCCAACTGTTTTTCTTCCCTAGCTGATCATAGCTATATGTGAAAGGATGACACGAGCAGGCAGTAAATCATGCTTTTTATTGTAATGTGTTTGACTCCTCTTGCTTTGAGTACAACTAGAGTCACAATGGACTGTTACTGACTTGAGTCTGTGGCTACAGATGGTCTTCAGAAGGCCTACTGTGCCTGTCAGAGTAGGATCCTAACGCTGCTCCGCAGTGTGATCCTGAAACATCTAGCACCCTTTTGCTCACATGGAAGGTCGATCACACCTCTGATCCATTCGTACCTAGAGAATGATTCAGTGGGACAGAGTTCACTGTCCCATTTTGCCTTTAGGGACAGTAATAAGGAACAGTAGTGCCAATTGCTTTTTTCAGGCACTTACATATAAATTGTATTGAGTCCTCCCCACAATGTACGTGTATTCAACATCAGTGCATGCTCAACATCCTTTTCCCACTGAATAAACAGAGGTACAGAGCTGTTGAACAACTTGTCTAAGATCATCTAGCCAGTGAGTGTCAGGTCCAGAATTTGAGCCCATACCATACAACTTCACAAACAATGATCTTAACCATCATGATCTGCTGTGATCATTAATTCATAGCAACAAATCACTCTGGAAGACCTGCTGTGTGCTGGATGCCATTCACATGTTGATATGTAGTGAGGAGAAATAAACACAGTCCCCTCCTCTTAGTCTGTGGGGGAAGAACTCTCAGGGAGCACATGTATGAATCACACAAATGGACGCACACATGCACGAGGGGCACTTTGGAGGGGATTGTGTCCTGCTGAAGCCATCCCTGGTGTAAAAGTGCTGAGCCAGCCAACCCACTGAGTCAAGGAGGGCTCTCAGAGACAATGACAAACTGTGCCTGTGTGATGAGAAGGATATCACTGGAGATTCTAAGGCAGCATTGAAATGAAACTGAAGTCACTGCTGAACTGGGAAGGAGAAGCCAGGCCAGGCACTTGGAGTCTAGCAGATCTCTGGGAGCAGATGGAAAGACTTCTGTTCAGCAGAAATGAAGGAGTACCCATATTGGGCAAGGTGCTGATGCTGGTGCCTGGGTGATTTGTGAGTCCTCCTTAGAGACAGGTTGCATCATTGATGTTGGGCAGCATGGCTTTGTGGACCCCAGAAGATTCTAGGGGGTATGGAGACATTCTCCAGGTAACCTGAATTAATATACTACTAGGGTGGCAAGAGGTCCATCAGCAGCATTTTCTGAATTTGTAGTGGTACCTTTATGGGGCAGTCCATTGCCAATTGTTGTAGATTTCTTGATTGAGTGGGGTGTAGGGCCCTAACTTTGGCTGCCACTGTGGTTCATTCAGTTTCTAACACAATGGTAAGCATATCCTAAATTCTCAGTACCTTATTTGTTATAAGTGTGAATGAATGATTTGGAGGAGAGAATAGGGTGCATTTTCCAGGCGAAGAGAATAGCACAAGTCAAACAAGAAAGAAACAGAAGAGAAAATTCCTCCAGTAACTGTATTTCTGCAGAGATTTATTTCAGCAAGCATGTGTACAGGGAGGGAGCTACTGTTTCCTCCTTAGCCCTCTTGCCTCAGACTAGAAATTCACCAGGAGACCTTTGTCCAGACCGCTCCTCACAGCCTCCCTGCTACTGCCTCATGCAGCCTGTTCCTCATCCGTATTCTTTTCAAGACCTCCCTCCAGCCCAGCAATCTGTTTCTGTCTTTTAAAGAAGCTAACAGGACAAAAACAAATCACCATTCTTCAGCAAGTCATGTGAGGATCTTGGGGACCTGGCAGCCAGCTCCAAGAAGGACATGAGAGGAGTGGGCAGTGCCAGGAATGCCAAATGAGCCTCGTCTGCCTGGAAGAAATCATAACAGTCACTGAGCATTCAGTAAGCTACAGGAGCCCCTTCCAGACCTCTGGGGCTTCAGTTCCAAAAAGCCACATGTCTGCAGCACTGATTACCTGGGGAAATTAAATAAAGAGAAATCTTTCCCTAGGGAGAGATGACAAAGCAGCGGCCTCTTTGGGAGGCCTAGAAGATGCAGAAGGGAGCGCTGTCCTTTAACCTGTAATCACTGCCTTGAGTCCCAACCTCTCCATTTCTGTGGATCCCAAGCCCTCCCTCTTGCTTTCTTGTTTCAGGAGGCACTGGGACATAGGTTGACTAAGTCTCACATCATAGCATCACCCAGCCACCTTTCTCTCCCTGTCCCTCCCAGTTTACCATCGCTCAAAATTATACATACAAGCTAGTTCTTGCATCCATTCTCTTGTCCCCTTTATCACTGTCATTGAGTTATAAAGACTCTAATCATGAACTCTCTTGAACACCTTTAGGCCCTAGTGAACTCATGTGCTTGCTATTGGCATCTCCTTTTCCAATTCATTTTGTATTTTGCAGCTAGCCATGTCTTCCCAGAGCCGAACCCGTTGCCTTATCATATAAGGATGAAACATACCCCTTAGCAGAATTCTGCATGCCCTTATGGTCTGATCTCATGGGTCCATACTACCTTTCACACCTGTGCTAGTCAGTATGGTGGTTCTGCATTTCATGCCACTTTTACTTTTAGATTTAAATTAATTAAAATGAAAAATCCAGGTTTTTGGTTATAACCACCCATTCCAAGTATGTCATGGTTGCTCTATTCAGAGCTCATGGTTAGTATATGGGATAGCGAAGATACAGTATAGGAAAATTTTGTCACCCACAGAAATGTTTATTGGGTGGTTCTGTTTCATGGATCATGAGCCTCTCCCAAGTGGAGCTTGTCTCTATCTTTTGTACATATACTCAACTTCTCCACCTTAATGCTTTGCTCCTGGGCCAACCAGTACTGGAAACTCCATCCCTCCATCTGCCAACACATTTGTAAATTTTTAGGACTCATTTCAAGTCTTCCTTGAATCTTCAACTAGAAGTGACTTATTCTACCTTTAAACTCACATAACCCCTGGTACTTCTTATCTCACTTATAATTTTCCATTGTTAGTTGTAGTTATTCATAACATAGTGCCTGTAACATGAACAAGGCACAGTGAATGTTTGTTGAATGAATGAATCAATGAATGAATCAATGAATGAATGGTATTCTCCCTCTTGGATTATAATCTCTAAATCCTGACAAATACTGATTATTTTTCACCTACCTTGACTCAGGGTACATTCTAGGGAATTCAGTGTTCATGTTGTCTCTAAGCCTTACAATAGACCCATTATTAAGAATTAATATACCCATTTTATCAATGAGTAAACTGAGTCTCAGAGATATTCAGCAGCAAGGTCCTTAGTTGATCAATAGCAGAGCTAGAATTCAAACCCAAACTTGAATGACTCTAAGCCTTTTATTTTTCCACAGGATAATGCAAGGCTGCCTTTCTTTGAAGAAGAATTCCTTCATTTTACTGTGAGGGAAAATGTCTTTAGAAAATCTCCCACTCCTGTCCACACTTACGGCTTTGATTCCAAGTCCAATGTCTGGCATATCATCACCAATTTTTAAACTCTGAATTAAAAGCTTTCACTGAATTAATAGCTTAGCTCCAAACTCTTTCCACCTGGACTCTTAATTCTATGGAAATGACCATGCTGCTAACTTCACCCTGTGGCTACTACAGTTTTCAGCTCTGGTCAGCCATCCTGAACTCCCACCTCACACATGTGCATGCATTTCCCAGGGTTGGACATTGAGTCCGCGTGGTTGGACATTGGGTCTCCAGCCTCCTCTTGGACTTTCTTGAACTGATTTACTGCTTGTATCTCAGAGGGGTGTGTGCGTGTGTGTGTGTGTGTGTGTGTGTGTGTGTGTGTGTGTGTTTTGAGGGAAGTCTGTTCTCTACTAGAAAATGCAGAGAAAACTCATACCATTTTTTTCAAGTAGAAGATTCCCCAAATAGTACATTCCAGAACAGTCTCCACTCTGCTTCTTTGTTCATGTTGTAATACCACTCTAGTTATCACCCTTTGACAAGTCATGCCTGGTGACCCCGCCCTTCCTCATGGTCACACGTCACTGAGAACCCGCGCCACACCACTGGCAAGATGCCCACTTGCAGAGGGGCATTTTGGGGCATTTGTACTTTCTGGTTCTCTTTCTCATCTGGTCCATAAAACAACCTAAACTTCTTTGAACAGGAGCAAACAGATGATAAATGGAAGAAAGGAGGTGGGGAGAAGCCAAGTGAATCTATGTCAGCAGCAGAAGTAGACCTCTCCCATTTTACCTATGAGAACTCAGTGGCTCAGAAAAGCAAATCTGCTTCTTGTGAGTCACCACTAATATTGAAACTTGTGCTTCACCTTAGATGTCCAGGCCTATTTCATCACTTTGCCTCCCTTCTCACTAAAATATGCTATCTTCCAGCTCTCGGCCAATTTCAACCTGACTTTTCACTAGGAAGGATGAACTTCTCTGAATTCACCTGTGCTGACTGCCAGGCACCTTGAGGGATGGGAGCCCTGTCTGTGCTTGCTGGAGCGGGGGTCCCCTCTTGTTGCTGAGGGAAGCATCTCCCTCTAAGCCAGGGCATATGTCACCTTCGGGCAAAAGATGAGCTAATAGAATTGAGATGAATGTAATTGGCAGAAGGTCAGCAAGGGAGCCATGTGTGTCTGGAGCTTCCCGAAAAGGCCAGCATGTTTGTTGCTCCCCTGTCTTGCGATTAGTATGCAGGTAAGGCGATGGGCCTCTGCAGAGTAATTGGATCATCCGGAGATCGGCAATGCCTGGTGTATGTACAAAGCCTCAACAGTGATTAGATCCTGCCCGCTCATCTCAGCAAGCCTTGAAATTCTCCCCACTGTGAAAAACTAATTTTCTGTGGGAATTTATTAAATAAGAAATCTGCATGCCACTTTACCTTGTAAGTCAGGTCTGCAGAATACAAAGATTCTCCTCGACTTTGATGCCTATTTCCAGCAGAGACCCTTCCATCACTTGGGGACAAGTGTTTAGGAGCTTGTTTTGTTTCAGGGTATATTTTCCACAGTGTCCTCAAGGCAAGAAAGATGGGAAGGACCCTCACCAAAAGTCCTGAAGATAAAAAAAAATGTGAACAAGCAGATCATGGGGTGACAGTGTGTTCAGATCATGGCATGATCTCTCTTTCTCTTCCTGTTCTGGGTGGAATTGTTTCCCCTCCACCCCCCACAAAAAACCCCTCATATATTGAAGTTTTAATCCCTAATTTCTCAGAATGTGATTGTTTTTGGATACAGGATTGTTAAAGAGGTAATTAAGGTAAAATGAGGTCATTAGAGTGGCTCTACTCCGATACGACTGATGTCCTCTTGAGGAGAGGAGATTAGGACACGGGCTCACACATCAGTATGGCCATGTGAAGACACAGGAATAGAACGGCACTGACATCACAAGAGCAAGGGCTCAGCAGGAAACAATTCTGCTGATGGTTGAATCTCCAGAATCGGGGAGAGGGGCGCAGAAACTCCTACTATTGATGCCACCAGCCTGTAGAGTTTCATTACAGTACATTAATGCACACCTCAAATGCCTCTTCCAGAAGTCTTCCAAATTTCCCTGTTTGGAATTAATCTCTTCCCCTCTAAATGATAGATAGATAAATGTCATCCCTGTGACAGCACTTACAGTGGGATGTGCCACCTGTGCTGCAATATGATTCTCAGGGTGAGCCCAGGGAAGGAGGCTGGCTACAGGTACATGCCTGCTTTTGCCATGGCTGGGGGTGGTGCTGCCCATGTGCCCTGTTATTTTGTCTCTTATCTCGCAACCAGCACCTAACTGGTGTTTTCTTTCAAAGTAGGTGAGTTTTAAGTGAAATCATATCCCCCCACATTTAGATGTTGAAATCCTAGCCTCCAGTGCTCAGGATGTATCCTTACTTGAGAATAGGGTAATAGCCAACATAATTCCCTGAGATGAGATCAGATTGGAATAGGAGGACTCTCAATCTGGTATGACTAGTTTCCATATAAAGGGAAGAAGATTGGACATAGACCTATACACAGAAAGAGTGCCTGCACAAACAAAGGCAGAGACCAGGGCAGGGCTTCTGCAAGGAATGCCAGTGTCTGCCAAGAAACCAGAGGCCAGGGCAGAGGTGTGGGCAGCTTCCATCACAGCCCTCAAGAGGAGCCATCCCTGCCAACACCTTGATCTTGGGCTTCAGCCTTCCAGACCTGTGAGACAACACATTTCTGCTGTTTAAGCACCAGAATCTAGGCTTGTATTACAGCAGCTCTAGTAGATAAATAGTAGTGGGAATGTTCTTGTTCATGGACTGCTCCTTGGCTAGGAGTCTGGACACTTAGGTGGTGGTTTGTGCCCCTTGTCCCCAAGTTGAGGCAGTGGGTTTCAGAGGAAGTGGGCTCTGATATAATAGGTGGGTGCAAGAGGGCTTTTGGTTTAATACCTGTTGTGGGGAGAGGACAAGCAGGATTTGGGAAGAAAAAGAAAATGAGCCACAGTGCCTCAGAAGGCGAGCTTGGGAAGACTGAAAAACTCCTGAGAACCACCTACTGGGTCAGGGGGCAGATCTTTCCCCCAAGATGTGGGTGTGACCAGCAGCAAGGATGGTCTTTGCAGCTGAGGACTTCCAAGAGACAGTGACAGCCCAGGGCTCTGTTTACAACACTTCTAGCAGCTGGAGGACTGAATAGATGATTTCCTAATTCTGAGAGTTGTTTGAGGCACTTGGGAGGGAAGAATTTCTACTGTATGTGGTCATTCCTTACAGCTCCCCAGAAGCACTGGGTTTGGGGTGGGTCCATGAATTTATTGTATATACCTTCTTAATTCCTTAAAATGTGAAAACTATCCAGGAATAGTAGTGCCCACCTGTAATTCCATCACTCTGGGAAGCTGAGGCAGAAGGATTGCAAGTTTGAGCCCAGCCTAGGCAACTTGGGAATTTGACAGGATTCTGCCTCAAAAGAAAAAAAGTGAAAAATATGCAGATTACTGACTTTTGTGATCTGTAGTGGTTTCAGGCCACCACAAACAGACTTAGTTACTTCATGCAATTGAAAGAATGTGAAGTTTGGAATCGAGACACCAGAGTCCCCATCCTGTACATGTGACCTTGAGCCAGGGCCTTTTACGTTACAAATCTTGGTCTCCCTAAGTGTTAAGAACAGGAATTAAAGTACACATGGGGCCACACTGCTTCCTTCAGAGCACTTGGCATGTTTGGATTCTACAATTCTTTGTGTGACAATGATCCTCCTATCACCTTTGAGGACCTAGAGCAACTATGAGAGTCTCTCCTGAGCACCATGGGAACAGAACCTAGACCAGCAGGTGGGGTAGCGAAAGAGACTCAGGAGACCTGGATGCAGGGTGACAGAGAGTGAGACCATGAGATTGAGTCCAGGCCATGCTGGCTGAGGAAGAAAAGAGCTGTGCAGGGCAGAATCCTGAGCAGAGAAGGAGAAGGGCTCCCAGCCTCTGGATTTGTGCCTCCATCAGTGCCCCACAGTGTCGTCACCACAGGTGCCCATCTCCAGCTTCAAGCTGCTGGAATCTTCATCTCTGTGTGAGATTTTCTCTTTTTGGAGCCTTCCAGTTGCTCTGTGTGCAGTGCAGGCTGGAAGTGTTGGCCAAGCTCGTCCCCTGGGGAGCTCCCTGCTCTCTGCTGACAGATGGTATCTGGTATAAAAGCACCCACGTTCCTGCTCCTCCTCTGGGAGGACAATTCTGGCACTACCGTGGGGCTCCCCAGCATGACTAAGCCCCAGTTACCCCATGGCAGTTTGCCTAATGTGCAAAATGCCTCTTTCCAGCCTCTCTTCCATGCAGTCATCTCCCAAATATGGCACTGTGTTTGGAACTTTGGCTTAGCATCTGCTTGCAGGGGATCAACAACTGTCATTGATGGGCTTTGTGAGTGCCTTGCCTTTGGCAGACAGGGATCCCACTTGCAGGTGAGTCTTCTAGCCCTTCCCATGGGTCATCTTGTTTGCTGCAACCCCCACCCAGCTGCATTCCATCTCCATCCCCTGCTTTGACTCCAGCTACCACAGGTTCCAACTTTCAGTGAGTGCTTAAGGAAGCTCTGAAGCACTGAAGTCCCTGTTTCTTATCTTGTTTTCTTTTTTTAATTCTTAATTTATTTTTTAAAAAATTTAAAGTTACTTTCATTTTTTTCCAGGTTTTATTTTTATTAGTACATGTTTGCATGCAGCACATGACTTCATTCACTGGGGGAGTTGGTATATGTACATAACACATCTGAATACTTTTTTCATCTGCTTTCCCTTGTCTCATTTCCTCCTCCCAGTTGCATCTTCAGAGACCTCCTGTAGCAATAGTAAGCAGGGCTTCCCTAGGGCCATACCTGTGCCTCTGCCTCTCTGGCCCTGCAGCCCTGAGAACATGTTTATTTTCTACCCTAGAAAGAGGTTCAATGGCAGAGGAGCTGGCAGAGCTGAGCCTTCATGTGCAGCTGCTGTCCACGTAATGAATCTCACTGAGGTCTGAAGTTTTGGGCCTATCTGGCCTGGCTGTGCAGCTGTAATAGAATGCCATGCCTAGGTGGTTTACAAACAATAGGAAAGTACTTCTTGCCATTCTGGGGGCTGGAAGTTCAAGGTCAAAGTTTTGGCAGATGCCACCCCTGTTGATGGCCACCAGGCATAGACATTGGGTCATAGACATGGACTTCCCACTGTGTTTCATGTGGCAGTGGTGGTAGGTATAAGGCACCTCTCTGGAGTTTCTTTAATAACGGCACTAGTACCCCTCTAAGAGGGCTATGCCCCATAATCTAATAATCTCTTGAAGATCCCACCTCCTAATGCATCACCTTGGGGGTAGGTTTTTAGCATATGAATTCAGGGGGACACAGACATTCACACAGGCAAAGCAAACTCTTAGGAGATGCTGGAGGCAGGAATGCCTTGGAGAATCTCTAAAGGAGGGACCCATCTACTTCTTCCGTACTCTCCTTGCAGCTAAGTGCTGTGTAGAAAAGAGATCGGTGCGGGTAGGAGTGGGGAGCAAGTTTTTCAGTGTCAGATGGATGTGAACATTGTATTCATCTCTGCAGTCTACTCTCTTTGTAGCTTTGGCAAAATTACTTAGCCTCTGTATGCTTTGGTTTTCTTATCCTGCTAATAGGCATGCTTACAATTACTTCTTAGGCTATTATAGTGACTAAGGGAGGTGATACACATCCATTTCCAGGCACAATGCTTAGTGTATAGTAGGTGCATAGCAATAGTTAGCAATTGTTTTCATTTTGTATCTATTGAAGCAGCTACTCCTGGGGGTAACTGACCTGGCTGGAGCTAATGAGAGACTAAGGGTCTACCCTGGGAACAGTGTGGTTTGGGGAGGCATTAGAGACATCAGGGACACTACATCTCCTCCCCCTGACCCCTGTCCCCACCATATTACAAATTTAGAGAAGGAAGATCCATCCAAGGTGAAGAACTCTCATGACAAAGTTATGTTTCTGCTCATGACCTCGTGTTCTTATATAGGGACTTAGTAGGTATCTGGCAAAACATCAGCCACAACCCAGATAAAAGTATAATTATTTCCTATTTGCTTGCTGGGGTTTTCAAATCAGTGCGGTAATTTAAGCATGACTCTTGGAAGCTTACAAAAAGATGTTATGATTAGTTTTATCTCCTTTGTTAAGAAAAAATAATTACAGTGAAATAATTAGAGGCGGCAGAGTTGACACGAGATTAGGAGAGCTAGCTTGGCAATGAAAGTGAAGTTCTAATGAGGAAAAGAATAACAAAGGGAAGAGTCTGTGGGGAAAGTGCCAGGACTTTGTCCACTTTTGGCTTCGGCACCAAAAGCATAGGAGGGGGCAGGACAAAGGCGTAGTGAAGCGGCCAGCTTTGGAGTGGACGTTACCAGTAGGAGAAAGCCATGTTGCTGGGGTTAGAAGACCCAAGTCTAGGTTCAAACTTTAGCTTTGCCTGGTGTGTGACCTCAGACAAGTCCCTTGATATTTCTGAGCTACATGTTGTGTTGGCTTCTCTTTCTCTGTCTAGAGATTAACCTCATGGAGATATTATAAGGATGACTCAAGGGAGACTGGGCTTAGTAAGTAGAAAGCCACACAGAGGGGCACAGCCACCATCTTGTTCATCTCTCAGATATTTGTTGCTATTTACATATGTCCTCCCTCACCCCCTACCCCTGGTGTGTGAAGTGGTTTGAACTTACACAAGTTCTTGCTCATGATGAACAAAACTCTAAACCCGTGGTGGCGAGCCTGTGGCATGTGTGGCACAGCAGGCTGTTTGTATTATTGAAATCTCTAAAAGGTTCACCATCAGTGGTCCAAGTGTTCTGGCAAGTCAGTGAGAATACCAGGGATTCTGTACCTGACCTTTGTCAATAGCCTAACAAAAGATTAAAAAAACATCTAGCATGTACTAACTTGGACTGTGTGCAAGATGCCTCGCTAAGTATTTTGCCTGTAGTAACTTAATCTCTTTAATCAACCCTAAGAGACGGATAAGTTAGGTTCTGTAACTCTTATTCTGTTTAGGAAGAAATGTAGGTTCAGAAGTGGTAAGGAATTTGGTCCAGTCACACAGCTTGCCATTAAAGGGTCCATTTATTTCAGAGGTGGAGCCATTAACCCCCAACATCAGTGAAGTTTCTTTCAGACTTTCAAGCTGTTGTTGCCTCATTTGATGATAGTGGCCAGGAGCAAAGGAAGTCATGGCTCTAAAATCCAAGAAAAATGTGAAGCATTTTCCATGTTCTGAGTTGGCTGTTACTGCAAGATATTTTTCTATATATATCTATACATAGATATATAGATAAAGCTAGCAGTTATTTACTGCTGTGTAACAAATAATCTCTAAACTTGATAGCTTAAAAAAACAAATATATATTATCCCACAATTTTCATGGGTCAGGAATCAGAAAATGGCTCAGCTGGGTGTCCCTGGACTAGGTCTCTCATGAGAGTGCTATCAAGCTGTGAGTCACAGTGGTATTCTCATCTGAGAGTTGACCAAGTCTAGAGAATCCACTTGCAAATTCATTTTGATGGCTTCTGATAGGTTTCAGATGTTTCCAAACTCACTCACATAGTTCTTTCCATGGACACTGGAGTGTCCTTACACCATGGTTCACTGTAGCAGTTGAGAAAGAAGGAGGAGAGAGAGACAGACAGACAGACAAAGAAAGAGAGTGAGAGACAGAGACAGAGACAGACAGAGAGACAGAGAGAGAAAGAGAAACAAAGAGAGAGAGAAAGAGAAACACAGAGAGAGAGAGAGAGAAACCAGCCAGTCAAAGCTTGCTCAAGTCAGAAGCCACAGTCTTTTTATAACTTAATGTTGCAAGTGATATGTTATCAGTTTTGCAGTATTCTGTTCATTAAAAATGCACAGAACTAGGATGAGTCCATGCTTAAGGGAAGGTGTACACATGGGCATTGGACACCAGGGCATGAAGACCAGTGAAGAGCATCTTAGAGCCTGCCTACTGCACCACCTCCTACAGCTCTTTATTTCTTCTGAGCATTGAGACTGTAGTTTGACCACTTAATTGAATCCTCTGACAGGTCACAAATCCTAAGAGGGTGGGGTCATCACTGGTTTAACTTGTATCTCCTTCTCATTCATTTTTCTTCATACGGTTTCTATAGGATCAAGTGATTCAACTGACTGTCATTTCTTTTCAATGGTTTAGGGATCTAGAGATGGCTGAGATATTCCAGAGCCTGACATATCACCTGGTACTTGTCCTTTAATAATGTCCACACAACAATTCAACACACACTTCAGGGCCTACTTGTTCTTAGGAGCTATGGAGAGAGAGTGAATGAGGATGCTGAGAGCAAGGTCCCTGCCTGCATGGTGCTCACGTTCTAGTATGGAAAACTGACCATAAAATGTGTGCAATTAACTGGGATTTTTCTGAATACTATAAAAATTAAAAAGGATAATATGGTGGAGAATAATGGGGAAGGCCTAGTTTGAGTAGATAATCAGAGCTTTTAGAAGACAATATGACACATGACCATCATCATCGTGAATCAAAAAATATATTAAAATTCATGATGTCAATATTGGGAGTGATACTCCTGAGCATTGTTCAGTGCACTGCCCTGTGAATGCACACAGCATTCTTGACAGCAGCTGTCTTACTCATCTCTACAGCCTCCATGAAAGTTAAGAATGCCTGTCCCCTGGTAGGTCTGAGATTGGATTGTGCAGAACCCTACAGACCATGTAAGGGTTTTAAGCTTTATCTCAAGTACAAATGGAAGTCATTGGATAGCTTCAAACAGGAAACCATGCCTGAAAATCCATGTAGTATCTAAAGTGACTTCTGACACTCTGGCAACTAGCACAAATGAAAGGAGCGTCACCCCATCACCCTAATGGGCTAGATAGTTTTTCTCAGAGCAGCAGTGCTGTTTTGAATTGTTTCTGTTTGTCTAGCTTATTAGTTTACTCTCGCTCTTCTCTCTCTCTCTCCTCTCTCTCTTTGTCTCTCTCTCCTTTCTCTTCCATCTGTCCCCATCTCTTCATTCGTAAGGAAAGGTGCAAAAAAGCATCTTAGGGCAGAGGCCTTGACTTGCCCACTGATCTTACGCTCCTGTGGGTCTGAGTGCACAGCCCGTATGTTTTCCACTGTCAATAGAAAGCATTTGGCTCCATCCCCCAGTTGCGTCAGGGCCCAGAAGGAATTTCCAAGAGACAGAAGAATGCTGGTCTCCCATAAGAGAAAGAGAATTCTCATTCTCCCTTTCTCAAAAGCCCCACAAGTGGGTGTCAGGTGAGAAAGTGCCGGGTCAGCACCAGCCCCAAAGCAAAGCTGCTTATCGCATCCTCCATGGCTGCCAGCTCTATTAGCTTAACTTCTTTCCAAGGCACAGCTCCTGGATTGAGCTAGGAGCAAGTGAGAAGTGACATCCTCTTAGCAACAAGAGAAGAATGATCTCACTGATTGGGGAAGGAAAACTTTGCATCTTCTGGGTGACTCTGCTTGGACTGTGACCCTCAGGCCTGCATTCCTTGCAGGGGACATGTGCACACGTTTGCCCTGGGGGCAGCAGCCATCAGCTAAACTCTTGATATGCAGCCCTTTCTCCTTTTGCTCTGCCAGCACAGCTCCAATTTCCTCCACTTAATAGTCTGGAATTCTGGGACAGTCTTCATCTATGCCCCTGTGCTGCACAAGGGCTTAGTGAGTGCCCATGGGTGCCAGGATGACCTCCAATCCCAGCACCTGCCCTCAGAACTCGGCCCTGGAGAAACAGCTTACTGAAGGACTTGACTATTGTGACATGTGTCTGTGGTGGTATTGGTAATATTAGAACTGATACCCCTTTTGTTGTTGTTGCTGTTGTTGTTGTTGTTGTTGTTGTTGTTGTAGTACTAAGGATTGAACTTCAAGGCCTTTGAACTTATCTACATCTCCAGCACTTTTTTTTTTTTAAATGAGACAGGATCTCATTAAATTGCTAAATTACCCAGATTTGGCTTGAACTTGTGATCCTCCTGTCTCAGTCTCCCAGAGTTCTGGGATTACAGGTGTGCTCCACTGGTCTGGTTTAGCTAACACCTTTGAAAGATGCCCTTCCTGACCAGGTCACCCCTGTACCCTAGGCCTTCAGTGCAGTGGCAGCAGCCTGTGGCTATTTTACCAGTGCTGCATCTTTGTCTTTTTTCCCCATGCTGAACTGCCAGAAACTGGACTTTACAGACCTTGCTTCCTAGTTCAGTGTCATCTATTACTATGCCTGGCAGAGAGGAAGTAGTTCATTGAAATAGTCTAAGCGAAGGGACGAGTTCTAAAATTTGTTCATTCAATGAACCGGGAGTTACAGTGTAGCCATTAGGGTTGCAAACTGGAAAAACAGAGTCCTCTATGCCCTTAAGGTGATCACAGTAAAGGGGCCTGGGCCCATAAGCAGTACAGGGATGGGTACAATAAGGCGGACATGACCCTTGCCAGATACAGCACAAAGATCTGCCCAGTATCCCTGAAGAAGCTCAGAGAAGGAGGTTTTCCAGCTCCAGCCCCAAGGAACAGTGGCTCTGCAGGAGCTGTTGGGGAGGGGGCGCCAAGCAGGACAGCAGCAGGTTCAGACAAGCACAGGATTCTGGAACTGTGGCCCAGATGCTCTGCCTGTCTGGCAGGGGTCAAACACCTCGCCCCACCCCCAGTGCTGAGAGCCTGGACAGCTTCAGTCATCCCGTATATCCCGTAGGTGCCTGGAGAAACACCAGGTAGGGCTACTTTTCTTATGGAGATACACGGCAAAAATGCAGAAAGTCTGACACTTCATGAAAGGCTGGGCTGACCGTGTTCCCTGTGATGACCTTATTAATGCCTGTTTCTCCAGGTTAGTCAGTAAAATCCCTCTAAAATGTCCCAGATTGAGCAATAAATTATGTGGGTACCCTACTGACAGCCCAGAGCAAAGACCATACCTTTGTTTTAATTGAAGAGAAATGCATGTAATACAAAACCAACCATTTTAAAAGTCTTTAATTCAGTAGCATTTAGTGCATAAATCACCTCTACTTAGTTTCACAACATTTTTTTACTGTAAGAAAACTCCATACCCATAAGTAATCCCTCCCTGTTTGCCATTCTCCCCAACTCCTGACCACTGCCTGTGTGCTCCCTGTGTTCCCTTCTCTCTGCTGGACAGAGGACCCAAAGGGCCCATTGTGGCAGAAAGTTGCTTCTAGCTCAGGCAATTTACTACACCATCCCAACTCCCAACTACACCTCTCCCATATTGTTTTTTTTTTTTTTTCTTTTTCTTTAATCTGCGCATTCGCCTTACCCAGATTTCCATAAACTCCTCCAACTCCACAGTGTATTCACATGGAAATAAATGAGTTTAATTACTTAAAGTAAATTTGGAATTCAGGGGTGAACGTTCTCCATTCCGCATGTGAGCCCAGCCACAGAAGGAGTGTAAAATATTCAGGCCGTTCAAAGATTACAACCACTGGGCTTGGCAGACGCCAGCATTTTGCCTGGCTGTGCTCCGAGCTGGTGGAAGAGATTGGCGTTTCCTTCTTCCCCAGCTCTAGTGAGGGACAGGGGCCTCTCAGCCAGCTCTGTGGGTCCCCTTGCCTCTTCCTCCCCATGAGATCTCCTGTTGTTTCCACATTAACCTCTCTCATGGAGGCTGGAGCAGTTGATAATCTCGTTCTGGGCCTCAGGCTGCATTTGAGTGATCAGAGATCTGTAACTAGAGGGGAAATGGCTGCTAATGTAGTGGTAATAGGGAAGCTTATGGGAGACTTCCAGGGAAGGACATTTATAATTTAAATAAGAAAAATAATAAACTCTAAATGAACAGCAAGAGAGGAGGAGGAGAACATCTGTGTGTAACCAAGGGGGAAGAGAGGGGGATTCTGTAGGACACTCAGAAGGGGGTTGTGTGGGCTCAGTGGGTGGGAAAGAAGCTGTGGGCTTCTGTTGGCCCCAGGGTCTTGGTTTCAACCTCAGTCCAAGCAAGAAGGCAGCCAGTTAGATTGGGGCATCCCCCTTGGGACACAAAGCAGATGGTAGATGGTGAAATCAGAGCTCATTTTAGCAAAGTCTTCTTCCATTTCCCATAGGAAACCCAGGAGGTACTCCTGGCTTCCCTTCTCCCAGAGATACCCCAGTACTGTGTTACTCTATCTTCCTTGTTCTTTATCCCATCTCATTGCTGAGATGCTGACTTCCTATCCCAGAGCTGACAGGATCCTGAAGGTCACTGTGTTAGAGAATGATGTCTGGTTGGCTGAAGAACCTCTTTTGCAGAAACTGAGAACTCGGTAATGACCAGAGCCTTCTCCAGGCAAAGACACAATGCAAAACCTGGAGTGCTATCAAGCACCTTGTCTTCTCTGACCTGGCTTTCCAGGGACCTTCTCTTCCTCTCACCTGTTCCATTTGGAAGTGTGGGGCTGTCTGATCTCCATCAGCAGACTCTACTGAAGCTGCTCCTCTTGCCTCTTCTTGGACTCTAGAGTCTCAGACCCATACCCCAATGAAGATGAATGTCCTTGGAGCTGCAGTTCCCTGCTAAAACTTACAGCCTGCACACAAAAGTCTGTGATAATGTTGTTCATAAGATCCAAGAAATGGAATCAGTGCAAATGCTCATCATTGTGCAAGTGGCTACTTAGAATGTTCTAGCAAACAAAGCATAATGGGAGATTAGTCACCTTACAAGGGAATGAAGTTCTCATCCACAGTACAATGTGGAAATATTGAAAGTATCATGCTGAGCAATGAAAGCCAGATCTACAGGGCTCCATTCTGGGTGGTTCCATTACAGGAAACATTCCACACAGGGAAGTCCTCAGAGATGGAAAGTAGGTTAGTGGTTAGTGGAGGCTGGAGTGGTGCGGGACAGGGTAGGGATGATGGCCATCTTCTGGAGCAGACCATGGAGATGGCTGCACAACACTGTGACGTTCTAAATACCATTGAAATATATGCTTTGAAATGGTTAAAATGGTGAATTTTATGTTATGTGTGTTTTACCAGTACACTATTTTAAAAATATCATGCTATATTCATGTCTTTCTGTCTTAGAGCTGGCCATACATGTCTGACTGTCCCTTGTCCAAGAGAAGGTAATTAACACATTCCTTTCAGCATGTCATGACTCTGCCCCATTCTCAGTAGGAAGAAATACTTACAGTAGGGAGACCAAAAGACGGAGTGGACACACTCACTGGGACCTCTCAGTCTATTTGCACTAGGTCGCACCCTTCTTGTCCATTTCTGTTTGGCTAACCCTGCTTCAGTGACCCTAAGTACAAAGTAGAGATTCTTTCCTGTGTCCCTGGACTTTTGTTCTAAAGGATCTGATATAACAGTAGGGTCAGATCAAGATGTTTTACTTTTTCTTGTTAGTCTGTGTCTGTTCTAAGGGTGCCAACTGCTATGATCCTTGTGACCTGGAGTATAGAGACAACCACCAAAAATGGAGATTTCCAGTCCAATGGGCCAAGCTTATCTTCCTTATGTCATTTGACATAGGTATCTTGAGTTACCTTCAGTGCTTTTCTACCTGTGGTCTTTTCTGTTGCTCTCTGGGGTGGGTAGGTAGTGAGATGGGGTTGCAATTCTCTTGGGGGGGGTGTTCTGACCCTATAACTGGCAGGTGGAGGAAGAAAGGGAAGCAATGATGTACCTATCAGACTATCCAAAGACAGGTGGATATCTCTCCTAGTGAAAGGGGAAGGTAAAAGTGTGAGGAAGAGTTATCCTATCCAAATTCAATGCTAGTTCAAATAAAATCTCCATGTAATTAATCACAATTATTCATAAATAAGTATTAATTAACATATGTGCATATAATTAATCATGATGAATCATGTGACTTTTCAGTGGAAGCTGGGTCCATAGGACTCTACTGCCCATGCTCACCAGCATTGCATCTCTTGCTAGAAATCTTATTTCTCAAATGTTTCTGACAAAGATAGTGGAAGGGAGGAAAATGGGATAAAGAGGTCTGGTACCTCTGTAACAGATAAGATGCATCCTTTCCATGGGTGTCTTTGAAAAATGTGCAATAAAATTTGCAGTTGTCATATTGGCTAAGGTAGTTATTGGAATCCAGTGTAGGGAGTGGAGGGGGATTAGTTCTGAACTTAAAACCTTTGTCTGACTGCATCCTGTCTGAAGCCCATTTACAAAAGTTTCTATTACATCTCTGACTCGATAATGTGTTGTGTGGCCTCTGATAAACCTCAATCTCTGTATTTTTTTATTTTTTGCAATGTTGAGATCTATGGTTTACAAATTGAGTCCTTAGTCATATACTTGGGATCTGCAAAAATGTTCATTTATACTGCACACTCATGAGAACAATTTGCCCTCTAAAGGGAGTCCATACATTATTTGGGTTTCAAAAGCATTAATCTCCCCATCCCACTCCTCCCCTTCTGTCTCCTTCCCTTCTCTTCTCTGTACTGGAGATGAAACGCATGTCCTCACATAGACTAGGCAAGGGTTCTACCAGTGAGCTACATCCCCAGGCATTTTTATTTTATTTTCTGAGACAGGATCTCACTAAATTGTCCAGGTTGGTCTCAAACTTGCAGTCCTCCTGTTTCAGCCTCCCAAGTTGCTGTGTCACTAGCAATTGTGGGTCCTAGGTTAGTAATGATGGAAATTAAAGCTAAAGTTACAGTAGAAATCTACAGGCAAAAGCTTTAGTTAGAAGTTAAGAGGTGAAAAGGAGATGTCTCTAGCTTGGGTAGCAGATGGAGGGGACATACTCTAATGACAGGCCTCAGACTGGTCCATCAGCAGAGCCAAGGAACCAGTTTTATGGAAGGCATGTAGTGAGCTGTGGTCTGGTTGACCATTATCTCAGTCCTGGTTTCATAGCTCTGTTTGAATTCTTGTGACTTGAGGAGCAACTCAGCCCCCATAGAAGGAGTCCTTGTGACTTGAAGGGAGGTCTCAGCCACGGGATGTTCTGCTGAAATCCAAGGTGACCATAGGTTTAGGGCAATGGAGACTTTAGGGTGTAGATGTTTTCAGCCTTGAAGGGCAATGAGATAGGTGAGATAAATTTAAGGCAAATAAACCTTGCTTTGCAAACCATTAGACAGATATTCACTAAATGACTAGCATGCCTAGATACAGAGTCCAGAAGGATTTGACCCAGGGTTTCACAAAATGAAGACCAGGCTTCATTTTGCTTTAAGTCATCTATTGGACATCTGTTAACACAAGAGAAGGATCACATTTTCTAGGAAAAATCACTTTTAAGTCCCTGACTACCTCAGAAGGAAACACAGATCATACTTTTGATGAGTGGCAGGTAAAGGTCTAAGAATTTGTGTCCCCATAGTGGTCTCTATGTCATGATTTTGAGAGCTGGGATTACAGGTTTGCACCACACTGCTTTATTTTTCACAGTAATAGAAAACAGTTAACTAGTGATTGTTTATGGTCTAAATCTCAGAGCAACCTCTTCAGTTAGGCATTTTTCTTAGCTTCATTTTATAGAACAGAGGTCTGCACAGGTTTGGTAAGTGGTACAGTCTTGAAGTTGAGGTGTGAATACAGTCTTTCAGTCTATAATCCATAATTTTAGCCATCAAATTAGTGTATTCAAATGTACTTTTTTCCTACCTTCTTTATTTGTGTTTGGAATATTCACATACCTGTACAATTTTTTATCTTTATACTCTAGATCTGGTATTCATTTTATATTTTGAACTTCATTTGGTTTAACCAAAGTTTACTTAAATTGGAAACTGTGACTGTTTTCCTCAAAATCCAGTGAAAATAATGTTATTGAATTTCAACCAGGTTTCTGAAGACCCCAAGTCTGAAATTTGCTCTCTTTCTTTGTTAAAAAGGGAGAGAGGAAGATACTAGGAGTTAAAGATGTGTACATACCAAACTGAGTTCTTTTGTTTGATGAATTCTAAAATATTGCAAGAAAATTGAATATAAAGTGACTTTCTCATTCCAAGCAATAATGGCTTTTGATGCCCCATTTATGAATGATCTAAAATTATTACCTTAGCTACTATCAAAAAGACAGAAGGTAAGTACTGCAAAGATGTGGAGAAAAGGGAACCCTTTTGTACCCTGCTGGTGGGAATGTAAATTAGGACAATCATTATGGAAAACAGTAGGGAGGTTCCTCAAAAAGCTAAGAATAGAATTAGTGTATGATCCAGCCAACCTACTTCTTGGTCTAAATCCAAAGGATATGAAATCAGTATATCAAATGGATATCTGCATTTCCATGTTTACTGCAGTCTTATTCTCAATAACCAAAATATATAAGGAGCCTAAGTGTCTATCAGTTGATGAATGGGCAAAGAAGATGTGGGATGTATGCACAGTGGAATATTATTTAGCATTGAAGAGGAAGAGAGTTGTGTCATTTGTGACAACTTGGAGGGATCTGGAGGACATTATGCTAAGTGAAATAAGCCAGGCACAATTATTGCATGATCTCACTAATATGTGGGATCTAGAAGAGTTGAGTTCTTCTAGAAGTAGAGTGGAGGATAGTGGTTGCCAGAGGTCGGGTGGGAGGTGAGGCAAGGGAAAGGTTAGGAGGACTATGCAAAGTTTCTGATAGGAGGAATGAGGTCTGGAGACTGACTGCATGGCACAGTCTAGTTACAGTGGTACCTCAGTTCATGAAATTAATTTGCTTTATGATTTTGGCGTAGATGACCATGTTTGTGCCTGTGGGGAGGAGATGGCCATGGTTGTGATTGTCACATGATGTGGAGTTTGTGAACAGAGGCAAAATATTGTGGAATGCTTTTGCTTGAGAACTGAAGGGTTCATGAACTGAGATGTTACTGTAATACACAATATTGTATGTTTCAAAATTGTTGAAAGAATAGATTTTAAATGTCCTCATCACAAAGAAGGAAGCAGGTGAGGTGTTGGAGATGTTAATTATCTGCTTTAATCTTTCCACAATGTACGAATATATCAAAACATCACATTGTATCCCGTAAATATATACCATTATTATTGCAATTAAAAATTAAGTTGAATTAAAATTGTTACCTTAGGTACTACTGGTGGGAATCACTATACTTTTCTATGGTCCCTAATGTCCCTTTGTGCCCTTAGACTCCAGCCTTCTGGCTTTCAGACCAGAACTGAGGTTTACCAATGTGCTGGTAGATTCTTTAACTCCCACCTATCTTTGTTCCGAGGCATGGAGCCTGCCCTGCCTTCTTGGCTGGCCCCAGTCCTCTTCCTGAAGGTGCCATTTTGGTACCACAGTTGTGTGACCACAACTCCTTCCCAGCCTGGCTTTAGAAGGTTAGAAATCTTTTGTTTTTCCTCCTTTTCAATTACAAAAGCCTGTTTGAACAGCCTCTGTGACAGCCCATGTTCAAACAAGCTTTTGTAATTGAAAACAGAGCTTGCAATGTGGCTGCAGGGACTCTTGCCTCAAAAGGAGGGGATGCAGATCAGGCTGTGAGCTGGTCCCTGAGGCCACCTTCAGAGTGTTTAAAGCTCCCTTCCAATTTAAAAAAAAAATGAACGAAAGAAAGAAAATTCTGTTTAAACACACTGTCCAGACCAACTGGCTTGACTGATTGAAAATGGAGATTTTGACACAGCACCACTTTAATCCCAGGGACAACCTTCTTGAAAATGGGGCAGGAGAGGGGCACTGCTTGCCATGAGCCAATTCACCCTTCCCTGGCACCCCTCCTTCTGTTATTCTGTGGAGTCTCTAAGATTTGATGTGCAAGCATTTCCAGCCAATTCAAGTTCATGTTTAGGCTCATATTCAAGTTCAAAACATCTCTCTCTTTAAGCAGTATAAATGTACTGGTCAAAAGCGGTGGTTGACAATGGACAACTGGGTTCACATCCTAACTGTATGACCTTGTAGAGTCATTTAACCTCTCTGGGACTCAGTTTTTAGTTTTTTGCCAGTAAAATAGCATCACATTAGCACTTGCCTTTGGAAATTGCTTTGAGAACTAAAGGAGGTACTCTATTTAAATTAACAACCACTTTCCACACTGTAAGGTGAAGACTTGATGCTCCATAATGTCTAGTTATTCTTACTATTAATACTAATTACAATATTGATGATAGTATAATACTAAAGTGAAAGAACTCCTAGTGGCTAAGAATGTAAATTTTAGTGTCAGATTGGTCCAAATGCACCTCTCTGAAACTCTTTTATCTTAAAATATGAATAATGATAGATTTATACTCTCCCCAAAAGTGCACATGCCTACACATACATACACATACAGATACACATGCACATACACACACATATGTGTGCTGAGTTTACTCTATGTCAGACTGCAATGGGATTAAACAAGGAAAGCTAAGAGCTGCCAAAATGTTTTGGATCAGAAGACAGATAAATACAAGGTTTGCTGAGAGCCCAGAAAAGAACAGAATTAATTCCTAATTGGGCTGGGATAGAAAGGCTTCAGGTGCAAGGTGGTAAGGTAGTTGGGGTAGGTTCAAGGCAAATGGGCAGAAAGGAAGAAGAGAGAGAGAGAAAGAGAGAGAGAGAGAGAGATGCTGGATAGTGGGAGAGAAATGAGTGAAAAGGTAACCAGGAAACACTGGTATTTCTGTTTGAGGGGAGAAGGGGGTTTACCCTTGGGAGATGGTTGAATGGAAAGATGGAATGGAGATTGTCTATGGTCATCAATGCTAGTCTTTTGATTTCGCACACAGAAATTCAACACCAAGTAGCTTTAAAGAAAGAAGGATGGATAGATAGATGGATAGATGGATAAATGAAAGTGAAATAAATTAGTTTGTTCAATGGTAGTCTAATCTTAGAGTTAGTAAATCAAGAGTCTCAAATAATAACATTAAAAGTCATCTCATACTCTTTGCTCTCCAGACTCTGCTTCTGAGTTGGCTTCATTGTTGGGGTCCACTTGGTTACTTCCTGCTGGTAACTTCATGGACACCTCTGGATTGATCACCTAGGGTCATATTTGGTCATTTAACCGTCCCAATTCTGAACACCAAGATCAAGGTGGGAAAGGGACTTGAATTTGTTATCCAGGAAACTGGAGGTGGGCCCCTTGTTGGAAGCACAGGGACATAAAGCATAAGAATAATATGATAGGAAAGGAAACTTAGGCAGAAAACCCAAAACCCAGTCACCATGGGCTTTCACATTCAGCTTTTCACATTCAGCTTTGTTTTGACTTTTTACAACAGCAGCAGCTGTATGACATAATTGATCTTAACACAGGAAGACAATCTAGCTGGGCCTAACCTAAGCTCAGAAATCCATCGAAAGCAAAGAATCACCTATATTTTGTGAAAAAAAAAAATTCTGTGAGGATTCAAGGTAAATTTGCTGTTTTGAAAATGGAGGATTCAAAAAACATGAGAGGCCTGTTTCACTGGGTGACTGTGGCCGACAGTCCACAAATCAGTGGGACTTCAGTTCTATGACTGGACGGAGGAGGTAGAGTTTTCTCCATTATTTCTAGATAAAAATTCAGTCTCCACCTTGATTTCAGCCTCATGAGGCCCTGAGTCAAGGCCCTAGCCACCCCTGCCAGACTTCTGCCCTTCAGAATTTTGAGCTAATAAGTCAGTACTGTATTAAGCCCCTAAGTTTGTGGTTTGTGTGATGATTTGTTATACAGCAATTTAAAATTGAACACAACTTAAAAGTTAAAATATCAATTTGTTTTTTGCTTTCTTGAGATGGTGGAGGGCAGGTCTCACTATGTAGCCCAGAGTGAGGACAAGCTTGAAATCCTCTTGATTCAGACTCCAAGGTCCTGACATATGCCACCACATCTGGCTTAACATAATGATCTTAAAATTAGGTACAGAACACTATATTTCATTACCTTCATGTGAAACCCACCTGTGGGGTTAGGTGTTCCTTCGGTCCCATGTATGACATCTATGCATAGCTCAATTCTCTTCAAGCAGTTAGGTGGGGAAGAATTGAAATGCTTATGTCTCACCTGACCTCTACGCCTCAGTTCTCTGCACTCTTTGGCCCAGGTCTCCACATACCCCATGTTGCCATGCTGAGCCATTGGGTCCGTTTCCCTTCCTGGCAAAGAAAAAAAAGTAAAGCTCTCAAAATTATTAGGTAATCATATCACTTTAAAAAGCGACACAATATTTTCACAGCATGATGCCACTTAGCTGTGGTTTAATAAAATGTAGAAAGCCCATAGCTGAGGAAGCCAGCGTTCGGTGGGGGCAGACAAACAGCTCTTGAAACTCACATCAGGAAAATTACTTTTTCTTCAAATGGAAACTTTTCAATTGCTTTCAAATAGCTGGAGCTGATAGAAATAATTTTCTTAGCACGTTTGCATATGCTGCCTGTGTCTTCTCCGCACGGGGCCAGGAGCTTCATTAATAAAGATTGTTGCGAGGTTCTGATGTTGCCTGGCTCTTGTTATTTAGAAAAGGTACCAAACCAAGTCAAGGGGAGTCAATTGATTACTAAATGCAATTCCTGTTCAGTGTCACCAAGGCAAATTGAGGTGTGGGGTGTGTGCGTTCATGTACATGTGTGAGTAACTGAGCCAGGACAGTTGTGAAATTTTGGTATGATTGATTTAGCCCATTTTCAGATTCCTAGTTCGCATGATAGAGATCATCAAGGCTAATTCTGCTTTTGTTACTGATGGGCAAACTGATTATCCAGAGGAGGAAATGACTCAGAACCAATCACAAAGACACCCAGAGATCACCTAAAATTTAGGGAGGCCAAGCTATTGTGTGGGGCCTTATGACAAGATTGTGTTTTAATGATGAATCTAGACTTATGCCTTCATTGTTCACTTTCTGGGCCTACCTGCCTGGGACTCTGAAATGCTATGTGACAGTTTGGGGTGGAAGATTAATCAGTTCTATGTTTCTAGTAATGAAGTCTGAGGATGTTGGTGGCTGCATGGTAGTTTTCTATGGACACAGCAGAACATAAGTACAGGGACTCACAGTGGGGGACATTCTCTCATCCATTTCTCTCTATTTCTCTGGTCCTGATGGGAAGAAAGGCCAGGGGTGGGGCCCATACACTCTTAAACCTTTGCCAAGTTTCCCTTTAGTGCAGAGAGGCACAGAGCCTTAGAAAGACAGTCATACCCAGGTCATTCTTTTCATTGTCTCCATTGTATTTGTTTTTGTAGTTAACTGTTATTTATGGCACGTGGTACTGATTTTGCATTTAGGTAAATCTTGCCTTTTAAATCTGTTGTTTACATTCTAAAAGTGAGTCTGTTTAATGAAATAGCTGAGGTATGGTACAAATCACAAACATCAGAGGAAGGTGAAGACACATGGCTTCATCTATGGCTCATGTTCCAGCCAGGAGACCGGGGCCTGTGGTGAGGAGAGACCCAGCCAACAGTTTTCAAATGGAGCGTGTCAGCCAGGCATGGTGGCACACACCTGTAAAGTCAGCATGCTGGGTTAAAGCAGAAGGATCACAAGTTCAACCCCATCCTGAGCAACTGAATGACTCAGAGAGACCCTGTCTCAAAATAAACAAGGAAAGAGCTGGGGATGTAGTGCAGTGTAAAGGCTCTGGGTTCAACCCCGGCATTGAAAAAAAGTGAGTTAATAGAAAGTTCCATGTGTTAGACAGCTTTTCTTGCTGTGACAAAATATCTGAAAAAGGTCATTTAAAGGAATGAAGATGTATTTTCACTTACAATTTCAGAGGTTTCAGTCCGTGGTCACTTGACTCTGTGGCTTCTGGCTCCAGGTGAGGGAGAACATCACAGCAGAAAGCAGGTGGTGGAGAGAGAAGGGTAGAAGGAGTGGGGATAAGGTGAACCCTTCCTAGTTACTACCCCTTGACCTGTTTCCTCCAACCAGGCCCTACCACCTATCTACTCATTCAGCACAAACTCATCAATGAATTAATCCACTCATGAGTTTAGCACCCTCGTGATCCAATCACCTTGGAACACATGAGGCTTCAGGGAACATTTTTGGTTTAAACCATACCATGTGATAAGGCCAACATAATAGGAAATGACTTCTACTGAAAAGGTAGTTTGTTGCTCCTGATTTCCAAGAGGTGGGAGCATGGGTGGCCATGGGTGGGCAAGCTGTAAAGCAAAGTGGATGGGCAGGGCCTGGTGAGAGGAGAGATAGGTAGAAGCTGCTACTGTGGTTTTCCTCGGAGGAGCAGACCAGGAGGTAAGCGGGTTTAGGATTTGGATTTAGGTTTGAATGCTTTTAGTGTCTCTGAGGCATGAGGCCTGTCCCTAATTGTCTGGTACCTAGTTCTTGGTGAGTAGGGCAGGTAGACAGTAGCCAAGGTATGAGGTCATGGCTAAGAGTGGAGGGTGGGTTCTGGTTCAGTGAGTTTGCCTTGAAGAGTGAAGTCTTGGAGGAGTTGTTTTCTATCTCTAGGAACTGTCTAACCTGGCAGGGGTGGTCTCCCTAAGGCCAGAGAGGCACTTGGGTGTCAGAGCTCTAGACCGACTTGACTCTACCACTTGGCCTGCCGTTACAATGCCAGGCATATCTTGTAGCCAACGGGGCATAGAGCAATATTTATATACAACTATGTATTTACGGTTATAGGTTTATCATAAATATATAACATATATTTATCATATAAATTTATCTAGTTACTTGCATAATATATAGTTGCATATTTATGTATAATTATGATACCCATCTGAAATGTATCTATAATTATACATAAGTATATGTAGATGATATGTATGTATACATGTATAAATGTTTTACAAATACAGTTGTTTATACATGCACATACACATTTATCATGAAATACAGTTTTCAGTTGACTATCAATTCTTATTGATGTCAAATATACATTACAAAGGAAAAGAACAACCACAAAGGAGTTATTATAGTGGCTATTAATTTGAATCATATTCAGTTTTTTATATCTGTCTTCAGTCAATCAAGATAATAATTCCATGTTGAGTATTTGTTTTTTTCTAACTTTTGTGCCAAAAGCTAGAACACCTCATATTCTTTCCATTCTACTTCTCTCCTTCCCCCACCCTCTTCATTTGCATCTGTGCTTTAGCCAAAAACACCTGGAGTGAAACATTTCTTCGGCAATATTCTGCCTATGTTGATATCTTTCTGGGAAACACACAGTTTTCAGGTCTGGAGCTGATTTTCTGAATACAGTTGAAGCTAAACATCTATAATTGGAGCTAGAGCAGTTGTCTGGAGCCAGTTCTCCTCCAGTTTCTCACTCTCTGACCTGTGTTTGTGACATTTCAATTTCAGCCTCCTTCAATTCACTGTTAAGCTGAAGGGCTTAGCAACTTAGCATATTAATACTATCAGGCTGCTTCTTCTGGTGATGGGGATGCAGATGGGGATGGAAATGGGAATGGGGATGATGCAGTTCACAGTGTTTAAATGAACTCAGTTTCTATGGTAGACAGAAATATTTCTGATTCTCACACGTTCCTATAACACGTTAGAGGAGAGGGTTATGGTTCTCACTCAACAACTTTTGCCTGGGCTGGCCTTTAGAGCTGCTTTGACTAATAGGATGCAGCAGATGTGGCCACATACAATACAAAGTCTAGGCTGCAGGAGACCTTGCAGATTTTTCCTTTCTCCTTGGGAAATCTGCTAACAGTCTGGCCCCTGTCCCAGCTGCCCTGGTGTACAGCCTGAGGACCCCTGAAACAGAGTATCCTTCTTACCAGTAGCTCACTGCCAGGCAGGAGGAAGCCCATGTAAAGACTGAAAATTGAATCCATTCAGTGGATCCCAGCCTCAGCTGCACATGGATTAAGCATGGTGAATGGCATGAATGGTTGTTGCTTTAAGTCACTAACTTTTGGAATGGTTACTATATAGAAAAAATTAAACATCTTATTTACCTGTAGCTGGGTAATAATCATTCCAAATTTAACTTTAAACAAGAGATACTAGCTGGGTATGATGGTGCACTTCTGTAATCCCAGCACTTGGAAGGCTGAGGTAGAAGGATCATTGCAAGTTTGAAACCAGCCTGGGCTACAAAGTGAGTTCAAGACCAGCCTGAACTGCAGAGCGAGACCTAGTTTCAAAAGCCAAAAACAAGCACACAAACAAACAAACAAACAAACAAAAAAAAACCAAGCGATACTTACTATCTTCCATTTTCTGAAGTCTTGGGATTTGGAAGCTATGTAGCAGGACCAGGGACTCTTGTGAGGCCACAGTCATCTAGAATTTCAGGACTAAAGTATTCACTTACAAGTTAGCTCACAAACAGTTGTTGGCAAGTCCTCATCTTCTTCCTGTGTTGGGTTTCTAGAGGATTCCTCGGGCATCCACACAGCATGTGAACTGACCTCCCTCAGCACCAGTGATCTTTTAAGTCACAGCTTGCCCCTTCTTTTATTCTCCATTAGTTAAAAGAGAGTCACTAAAATGGCTCAGCCCAGACTCAAAGAGGCAGAAAGGAAGGTATAGGCTCCTCTTTTTGAGAAGTGGAGCATCAAAGAATCTGGGGCTGTATTTTAAAATCACTATTTCAAGAACTGAAATGTTTTTGGCCCTTTTATCAAAGTGTCTGAATGTGTCTGGGGTTATTTTTGTGTCTTCTGTTCTGTTGCATTGATCCACGTATCTGTTTTTGTGTCAGTGCCATGCTGTTTTTATCACTGCAGATTTGTAATATAACTTGAAATTCAAGATTGTGCTGCCTCCTGCTTAACTCTTTTTATCCAGGAGTGTGTTTGATATTCTGAGTCTCTTCTGGTTCCCATATACATTTTAGGATTGTTTTCTTTACTTCTGTGAGGAATGCTGTTGGTATTTTGGTTGGAATTGTATTACATTTTCTTAACAGTTTTGGGAGTATGACCATTGGTTAATATTGGTTCTTCCTATCCAGAAACAGGGATGTCTTCTTCAATTTCCTTTTTCAGAGTACTGTAATTTATCATTTTAGAGGTCTTTCTCTTCCTTGGTTCAGTTAATTTCTAAGTATTTACTTTTTGACATTATTGTGGATGGTACTGGGTTCATTATTGTTGTACAAGTGTGCAGGAGGAAATATAGCCTTTTTAGCAAATAGTACTGTGGACCCTGGCTGTCCACATGCAGAAGATAGAACCTCGACCCATATGCAGTATCTCACTATGTACTAAGCTAAAATTAATATTCTTTGAAGATCTAAGTATTAAGACACAAACACTTAATCTGCTAGAAGATAAAATAAGTAAAACTCTTGAAGCCAGAGGTATAGACAAGGACTTTCTGAACAGAACACCAATTGTACAAGAAGCAACATCAAGTATCAACAAATGGGATTATATCAAATTTAAAAGCTTCTGTGCAACACATGAAACAACCAACAGAATGAAGGCGCAACCTACAAAATGAGAAAAAAATTTTCCAGGTAGACCTTGGAGAGAGAATTAATATTTAAGAACTGAAAAATATAGATCCCTTAAAATAAAAGACTCAGTCAAAAAATGGGCAACTAAAATGAATAGCCACTTTTCAGAAGAAGTACAAATGTTCAATAAATACATAAAAATTGTTCAATATTACTGACCATTAGAGAAATGTAAATTAAAGCAACAGTGAGATTTCATCTTAGTCCAGAAATAATGACTATTGCCAAAAATCACATAACTGCAAGATGCTGGCAAGACTGCAAGGAAAAAGGAAACTTTCTACATTGGTGGTGAGAATGTAAACTAGTACAACCACTATGGAAATAAGTATTGAGATTCCTTAAAAAGCAAAAGACAGAAATTCCATGTGACCTAGCTATTCCCTTTCTAGGTATCTTCCTGAAAGAGTTAAAGACATCTTGTTAGAGTAAAATATCCCTGTCTATGTTTATAGCAGCACAATGCATAGTACCTAAAACTTGGAAGTTGTGTATATGACCATCAACAGATGAATAGATAAAGAAAATGTGGTATTCCTATACAATGGAATGTGGTTGTGCTATTATCAAGGATAAATGTGAGTCATTTGTAGGAAAACAAATGCACTTTGAGACCATAATCTTACGTGAAATAAATCAGTCACATGGGCTTATAGTATGATTTTTCTTATATGAGGAACCCAAAGTATAAATAAATGAGAGAGCAAAATGAAAGACAGATAATAGGAAAGAGGGATATAGATCTTTTGTAAATGAGAAAGGGACCAAGAGATGAGGGAGGGATGGGGGAGGAAAAGGGGTTGTAAAAACAATTAAGATGTGTTATGTATATATAACAACTACTCATAATGAACAAATTCGTTATATACCACAAACATGTGCTTACTACTACTACTACTACTACTAGTATTAGTATTTATTATTACTACATTATTATTAGTAGTAATAAAACTGAAATGTTGAGCTAGACTTCACAGAGTCACCACTATGCCCCTAGCAGAGAGACTTGGGAATCCTGGGCATATTGAGGCACAGGACCAAATTGGCTGTATAGTGGGTTGAAAGATTGTGGCATTAGAACTGTGTAGACTTGGGTTGGAATCCTGACTTGAAAGGTATGTGACCAGATTTAGGTTACTTACACTCTGAGCTTCAGTTTTCTTATTTATGAAATAGCATAGGTGCCATCTTTCTTACAGATTATCAAATGTTAATGAGTAATAGATAAATTTAAATTTCTTTGACTTTCCCTCTTCTTTCCCAAACACACATCCCATTTTCCACACTGATTATAGTCACCTGAAATCATGGGGGGAAAAGTCAAGTATTAAAAAATATTAGATGTCAGAGATGCTAGAATAGCCACTGAGAGATCAGGTCTAGCTGTGTGACCCCAGACAAGGTGCTTCTGCTTCTGAATTGCTGTTTCCACATGAATTAAATTCAGTGCTTGGACTAACTGATCCCCAGGCCCCATTTAGCTTCCTGTAGAGCAGCTAGTTTCCTAGCTATGTTCTAAGAATTGGCTGCCCACCATCCCATATCAGCCTTGTGAAACAGGCAGCAGGAAATCTAGGTACTGAGTGTTGGAGGGACCTTTCCAGGGTGACCCATATGGGCAGCGAGGGAGAAATGCCCACCTGAGATCAGACCAGTGGGGATATAAAGATGCTGATGGTGAAGGTTGTGGAATTTTAATGACAGCTCACTTTGGGAAATGATAATTCTTTAAAAATTTCCACCAGGGCTTGCAAAAGAGTGCTGAAAGGTTTCTTCAGGAAGCAATTAAAGGGTTACCGTGGCATGAGAGCAGCTATATTAAATCAGCATGGAAACATGCCGGCTTCCAGGCCAGGAACTGGGAGCATTCGGAAGCATTCCAAGGGCAGGAAGGAGAAATCAGTTCTTTGCCAAACCGTTGGATAGGTTGGCATGTATGGGAATTTGGATGGTGGCCAAGCTGGCTACTATTTTGTCTCTGAATCAGTCTGGGAAGGCTGAGGCCCTCCCTGCCCTTATGTGTTGGGCAGATGTCAAAGGAGTTGGGGTCTTGATTTTGGAGTCAGACTGCTTGAACTTGAATCTCAGTTCTACCGCTTAATTGAATGACATTCCAGGTCTGTTTCCTCATCTTTATAATAGGAGGAATGGTATTCTTGTCTCTTGGTGGGTTGTTATGAGGATTAAATGAGATAATGTATGCAGATCCTTGAACATGATGCCTGGCGTATGGCCATCCTCGATGAAATCTCTTACCAGCTTAAACAAACAGAAGTATTTGAATAAGACTTTCTTGGTGGTGTGGGTAAACTCAGCATGATAATGCGATCATATAGTTTTACCAGATAAAGGGGGCATTGAGTAAAGAAATTAGTGTTTGCTGAGGGTCCCCTGAGAGCAGAAATTGTGCTTCATGTGCACACAATTGGCAAATAATAAATGCATGATTATACTTTGTTGAATAGTCATTGAAGCAAATGGAGAACCTACTAGGACGTTCTTGCAGGTCTTTTCACTTGACCCAGACAGGAATTCTTCCACTTTTGTCCCCATAGAGGTAGAAACTGAAGCTCAGGAGCCCACATGCCCTCCCTAGGAGTGCAGATCTTCTACCTGTGTCTCAAGTATGTCCTGTTTTGTGCAGAACAGATAGAAGCAGGCACTTGCACTTTGGTAGTATCGTGTGTCCTACCTCAGGCCTGGGTCTGCTCTAGGATAATTAGGAGACACACTGGGCAAGAATTTGATGCTTGATACTAGAGCAAGAAACACCATTATTTTTGGTACTTTTCTAAATTATTTTGGACTCTGAAGCCTTAAGTTTCTGGATGGAGGAAATTCAGAAAACCATCATCATAGGATCCTATCCTTTGAACCTCTGTGTTGTTCGAGTTTCCTAGACCCCTCTGAGGGCCCAAAAACTAAGGAGGCTGAGCCTTTATCCCTGTCATTGGTATATTTATTGTTGCCCTTTGGAATGCACACTGACACTGTTCAGTGTGGATCCTTTGCCCTCTGGGCACCTATTGTTCCAGCTGGAGCAGGATCCTGGTAGGCTGGAGCAGACTCTGTATAAGCAGGGTTCACAGTCATGAGGGCTTATTAGACTGTGGACTTACTGTTCAGACAGATCAGATCCCCTTGTTGTGATCACAAGAGGCCAGCCCTGGTCCTGAGAGTGGGGGGTGGGGGTGGGGCATAGTAGGCAGGCAGGGCTTATCAGTAGAGCTATGGTTGTGACCTTTACCTGCACTTCTCATTGGAAGAAGAAAGACTCTGAGTTCAGCTAGATCTGAATTCAAATCACCTTTCAAGCCAAGCCTGATGGTGCATGCCTCTAATCCCAGCAGTCTGGAAGACTGAGGCAAGAGGATCATGAGTTTGAGCTCAGCCCAGGCAACTTAGTGATTTGTTTCCAAGTAAAAAATAAAGAGAGAGACTGGAGATATAGCTCGGTGAGAAGGCCCTGGGTTCAATTCTCAGTAACATAGACAAACACACAAAAACAAACACAAACACAAGAAAAAAGAAAAAAGCAAGTGAGCAAGCAAGAAAGAGAAAGGAAGCCACTCTGTCTTTCAGAAGCCGTGTGAGCCATACAGTTTTTGTGAAAAATATTCAGTTGCATAGAGGTGATGAACTGCCCCCAACATTGTCACTTCCAGAAAGTCTTCAGCAGACCATCTTCATCGTGCTACCTAGGTTCTTTGGAAGGAAACTGAGGCTCAGTATGGCCCGCAGTGCTATGTGCCGGTCCACTGTGTGCTCCTGGTCCCTCTGGGTCCAGGAGGGCTCTGGCAGAGGAGCTGACCATGTTCTCCCAGAGCTGCTTATAGGCTGATGTGCACCAGGAAACAAGGGGCTCACTTGAGAGGCTGCCTGGCCTGGCTCATGGCGACAGCCCTGAGCACCCACCTATGCCTATGGCCTGATACATCTGGGTCATCTCTGAGAACTGGGGTGAGTCAGGATGAAGGCCCATGAGTCTGGGATGGCCATCACCTTTGAGGACTGAAACTCTGTGCTGGAGAAAGGGACATGATGGTGACAGTCAGCTCAGAGATCAAGAAGGTGACATTGATGCATTGATGAGCTCTAGGACTGTGCCAGACTATGGGCTAAAATCTTTGTCCAATTTGCTTATTTTAATCCTTACTACTCTCTGAAATGGAAACAGTTCTGATACACTTTTTATAGAAGGGAAACAGAGGTCCAGAGAAGTTTAGTCACACCGAGGGTCACAAAGCAGGCCAGAGCTAGGACCAGAATGTGCTGCCGTCACGTACTGACTGGATCACCTATGCCCTCACAATGACACGTTCTTCCCCACCTTTCATTTTCTAGGCTCAGGGTGCTCAAGTGGTGACCCAGCAAGGCTCTGAGATCTCACACCCCTGGGGACTATTTCTCTCCCTAGTGTGAGGGTCTGGGTTTTCAGTTTATTAGAGCTACTCCTTTGGTGCATCTGACCTGCATTATTGGGGAGGAAGAGATGGGTGTGCCTCATGCTCTGCCTGTGTGTGGGTGACTCCTAGTCTCCTATAGTGGACAGACTGTGCTGGGGTCCACATGGAGTCTACATCATCGTCTACACTGTGGTTCACACTGAAGTCTTCACTGGAGTGCATACTTGGCATGGAATAAAAGGAGTCCACTTGTTTGCCAGTGAGGTGTTGGGACCAGCTGCTGATTAAGGGATTCAGGCATCAACCACTCCTTTCTCTTTCTTTTAGACACTGTGAATGGACCACCCTCACAACCTGGGGAGGTGAGGTGCCATGGGATGCACACAGATAGCCCACGGTGGGAGCCAGACTGGATCACATCACAGCCCAGGCTTCTGGTCTCTAGATCTCGAGTTCTCAACTGTGAATGGAGACAATCTCAGGAGCACCCTGGTAGATCTGTCTTTGGCTAAGACTCCCTGCATGAGAGCACGTGTTCATCACTGTGCTCCTCCATTCATTTCTTATTTGTTCATGAACATTTTCTGAACTTCAGCCAAATGCCAGATGTTTTATGAGGGCCTTGGACAGAACTGAGAACAGTTCAGCCAAGATCTCTGCTCTCGTAGAACTTTAGCTCTAGTGTCGGGGACAGATTAGAAGTCCATTGAGAAAGTGGCAAACAGAACTGTGGAGCTAGTGGGCACTGAAGGGCAGGAAATGGTGAGATGATGCTTGGTGCAGGTGATTAGAAAGTCACTCTGCTTAGGAAACACCTGAGCCAAAGACGTGCTGGTAGCAAAGGGCCGGGGGCAGGAAACTACAGGAACACTTGAAGCAGATGTGTGATATAAAAAGAAGTAAGTATTTGGGCTTCATCTGATTCCTGCCCTGGAGCTCCTAAAACCCATGAGGTTTCCTGTTTCCTGAGTGATGGGTTAGGGGACAAAATGCCCTAAGTCCAAAGTGGATGTATCTGTAGAGGGCCTGCAAGCAGCCTGCCTCTTCCCTATACCTTGTCTCATGCATTTCTCCCTTTGTGTCTTGCTGAGTTATCTCCTTTATGATAAATCAGTAATAAGAAGTAACGTACTGAGATATATGCGTATCCTAACAAAGTCAGACAAAGTTGGAGGTTGTAGGAATCCCTGAATTATCACTAGTTACTCAGATGCCAGAAGGAGGTTGAGGCTTCTAATTAATAGTAGATGAGGGACATTGTTGTGGGACTGAGCCTGTAACCTGTGGGGTCTGACACTAACTCTAGGGAGCCGGTTTCAGAATTGGATTTAATTATAGGATGCATGGTTGGTGTCTGTAGAGAATTGGAGAACTGCTTGGTGTGGAGAAACGTTGTACATTTGTGTATAGAAATGTGCTGTGTGCAGAAAGGAGGTGGTTTTTCTTTAAGAAAGAATGTCAGTCAAGCCAAAACCCTGGGGTCAAGGGAGGGGTGACAAAGCTGAGGTCAGAGTATGTGCTGGATGCTCCAAATGACAAGGGTGCACTCTGCACTATAATTTCAGTGGCTGTTATTGCCACTGTCACCCTCTCCCTTCTCCATTTCAAATTTCCTGCCTTCCTGAGGGAGGGGATTTAGAATTTTACCTTATTCACACCATCTAAGAGCATCCTAAGGGGGCGTCTCCACCTGGCAAGGCAAGCATGCACCTGTCTGTGACATTCTTTA